>JAXIVJ010011529.1:0-43318 GCA_036785665.1 Chirona hameri
ATATACAAAGGTTCGTCGTGACGCTTCAAGTGATTATGCCGGTATTTCTGAAGCAGATCTCGATGACTTTCTTGGCAGAATTGTGACTGCGGATAAAAATGGGTCCATCACCTTCAACAAGAGACAACAGAACAGCCCGAACAGTGGAAACATCCATATGTTTCACCTCGGAAATCGGTGAAGTCCGTGAAGTCTTCTGGCAAGGCCACAACTACAATCGTTTGGGATGCTGAATGGCCAATCTTACTGGGCTTACTGGAAAAAGGTTAAACTAGCACAGGGACCTACTATGTTGATTTGGTGAAGGAATTCAAATATAAATCAAGAAGAAGCGACGAGAAGTGCACATGAAAAGCGATCTGTTCCACCAGGACAGTGTCCCGCCACGCATCAGCACGATGGCCATGAATGCCATCGAACAATGCGGCTTCAAACTCGTCACACACCCGCCATACTCCCCTGAACTAGCTCCATCTAACTATTGTATTGTTCCTCAACCTGTAAAATGTTCCAAAACCTGAAAATTGAGTTGAGTTTACACCACTTTGCCTTCGAATATGACGTCATCGAGGCAGTGAAGGCGTTTCTGGAGTCCAAATAAGACGCGTTGTAAGACGCGTTGAGGGAGAGTACGAGACCGTCGTGGCGAGACTGGACGGCGCGTGGGCCGTGTAGCGGGGCGGGACAGCGCGTGGACCGTGTTGCTGGGCGGTTTCAAATACCACACACCCTCATTATCTGGTGCCGACTGTCGGGGGCCCTGTTTACAGCTGTGTGCGGGCGGTGGCTGTGGTCGGCGGTCGGCTGTGGTCGGCTGCGGTCGTCTATCATGTGGACGACGGCACAGCGCGCCCCTGGTCTTCCGCTGGGTGCACCGCTCTGTTTACGACTCTGTCCGGTCACGTGACTCGGGTTGTTGTGATGCTGCCGTCCGCTGGCGGGTCACGTGACTGGGCGGGGGAGGTGGCCCGTGCAGTGCAGCAGCCGCGTCTGGTTTAATGGAGCCGTGCTGGGGTGTCTGGTGACTGGTGAGGCTGCCACGAGCATAGTACAAAGTTCAGGCGGAACGCTACGAATTGCACAGTCTATGTGCGGGTGTCCAAAAGTGTTCGATAGCTATTGAGATTTTGTGGGCACCAAATGACCTCAGCAGTCGGTGCGACCAAACACATCCAGTCATTACATGCTTTTGAACCCTAAGCAAACGTCATCGTTCGAAATAACAAAATACTTCCTTGTTTGGAGCAGGGGTAATAAAAACCATTGGTTGGTCGCCGTCCAAATTTGTCCCACGTGAGCTGGTCGCCGTGTAGGCGGTAGAATTGTGTGGCAGCGCTTTATTGGATATTGTCTTAGGCATTATATTTCAATCCGAACTGTCTTTTTCAACAACTCGCGCTTTCACGATTACATTCATCCACATTTTGCCATCCAAAACACATTGTGGTTGTCTCACCTGTATTTATTAAACATTGTGTGCAGTGGTCTGCAGCTCTATTTGGCCCAAGATCACCCACCACCCATCAGGGGCGGCGCCACGGATATTTGTCAGGGGGGGGGGGGGCAAGTCGAAATTTAAGGGGCCTCCATTTGAGAGGGGGCCTCCATTTGAGAAGGGGCCTTTGACCTCCATAGGACCCCCTCTGGCATCCACGGGTCCACATTTGACTTCCATAGGTCCCCCTCTGACCTCCCCTCAGCCGCCGGTTCTCGCCCCATGGGCGTTTTCCGGCGACTGGAGATCATGATCCCTGTTCCAGAGGCAGATTCAGGGCCTGTGAGGGGGCTAAGAGCACGGCCTTGGTTCAGGCGTCGTTGATGTTCCTCATCGATGGCGTGACGACGACGTGCCTGGACGCGATGGTCGGCTCTTCTCCCCTGCGGAGAAGAGCGCACTCACGGAGCGCACTCACCCGGCGCCCACCCGGGCAGTGGCTTACGCCGCCACTGCCCGGGTGGGCGCCGGGTGGCGAGTGGTTGATGGCGGCAGGAGGGTCGGCCATGTGGACAGAGTTCCCCTGCCGGCGTGCGGGCTGCTGTCGACGCCGACGGTAGACCTGAGACGGTAGGGGAGTGCGCAGCCTTGCGATTGGTGGAGACGGCGGTGGTAGCCTCTTCCAGAAACGGTATAAAGGAGTTTCGATGGGCGAGGCCGATGACCAATTATTGAAAATACTAAATGAGAAAAACAATATTAACACGAAAGAAAGAGGCACGAAAATCACTTCGGTCAGTCCGAAAACACTTCTTGCAAATACCAGGCAAATCTTGCAGGTGGCCGAAACTTAAAATCGCGAGAAAACACTAGAAAACTGAGGAGCGACGCGAGGGGGCGGCTGCTGACTTACATTTATGTGCTATCCAGCTGGTCCACCGTCCTCCAGAAACGAATTGGCTCTCCGGGAATAACTTATACAACCAAATCAAGTTAAAACAACGACACTAGCTTTTAAAACCGTCGACCCCAAACATCACAAAGAATGGAGCCAACCGCCAACCGAGCTGGCGCAGACGCCATATGGCAGCTGGCTGCCAGCTGCCATATGTAGTTCAAAATATACAACTGCTACTACGTTCGGGCGACGACCACGGCGACCACCGGTCGCCGTCCGTTGGCGTTTTCGCGCCCCTGGTATGCCATTGGTTTAACACTGTGGTCGCCAGAAAAGCGCCGTCCTATGCCAACCAGGGGTGGTAAAAGTGATTTGAGTGGCCCCGACCAAAAGTGGCACATGCAAAAATGACCCCAGCTCACAGCTGTGCTGGGGTCATTTTTTTTAACTTCACATGAATACCCTAACACCTGCCTGCATGCTCACATCATCCCTATATTTTAACCAGAGCCGTTCCGGGGGGGGGGAGGTAGACACTCCCTCAGGTTTTTCGCGGATAGCGGAAAAACGGCGAAGCGCAGCGCCGCCATTTTTGGCACAGCTTTTTGTGCATCAATTGTCCACATTATGTTAAAAAAAATCATCGGGTCATCTTAGGTCGGGTCAGCAGACCAGTTCACGTGACCACACCAGGCTGTCGTGTCGTCGCGTGTTTTAATTACTCGACTTGAGCTGTAATTGGGTGAATGCCTGTTGCTCATTGTCAATAAATAAACAATAAACAAACAAACCTCCCCAAAAACAAACTTGAGGTCGTACCACAGTCACAGTTTTAAGATGATCGGTTTTACACTTACAAGATTGCCTAAGGTCACATATATCTACCATTCATTTATCTTGGATTTTGAATATCGGCGACCTAAGGTCGGTTTAATTTCGTGACCTCCCCATTATAAGTCTAAGGGGAAATATTAAAATGCTTCCTATTCTAAGGAGACGCAAGATAGCAGTCTAATTCCTTCTGGATCATGTTATTATAGAACATTCTTGATGATCTAGGTGCCATTTGTGTTCCGTGATCCCTACAGGGTCAGCAGAGGTCATTCGAGGTCACCAACAGTTGTATGTCAATAACACTCGACATAATGACTATAGAGAAGTGAAACCGACACCAATGTGTTTATCACGTCGCGGCCTGTCTTCCCATAAGCAACATGACCTACTTTAGTCACCACCACTTTACCTTGACCTGAGGTCACATTTGTAAGTTGACCTGACCTGGTCAACACTAATATGAAGCGAAGTGTGTTGACGAGACAAGCACGATGGCGTCAAAAGTATTGCCTTGTCGTTATTGGGTAAAAATATATTCGTGATAAACGTTCTTTTAAAGCCTTTTTGACATTTGATGAGCTCTGAAGCCTAAACTTGTGACCTAAGCTCAAATTTGAGGACAATTTGGCGATTGAATTTTGCAAGAGCTTTCCATTGCCTTTTCCGTTTGTACCTAACTATCATAGTTCCTGTGATATCTGGGGGTTTCTGGAGCGAAGTCCTGAAACTTGCAAATCTGACCTTTGATGACCTCTGGTGACTTAAATATTGACTTGAGGAAAAACATCTAAAGTGCCTTCGAATTTGCTGGTCGGGAGCTTTTGGACGTTTTTTTCTGCGTCTTTCTAGCTCTTTTAGTTTTCAAGTTAAAGGGGTGGGGTCCCAGGACAGTGAAATCCACCGCCCTGACAGTGGACCTCCATTGAAAATGCACTAGCACCCCGGCCCGACCCCGGGGGAATTGACTGTCCGGATTTCCTGCGCCGTGCCGGGGGCGGGGCGTTTAGACTCCCCCCCCCCCTTAAGGTTTTTCGAGGATATCAAAAAAACGGCTGCGTGCAACGCCACCATTTTTGGCACAGCTGTTAACCCTCGCCCTACGGGGGGTCCTAAACCGACCCCCCTGAGGTTTTTCTGGCATAACTTTTGAGACATAAAGCGCATCTTGCTGACATTTTCAGTAACTAAGTATACAACAATTATACGTAAGCTGTAAAAATTGCATTGAATTTTTTGAGAAATTTGGGAAATTATGATGTTTTGATGACGTCATGTTGGTGGAAAAACGATAAATGTTTGACAAATCGTAGAAACAGAGTTTTGAAGCAAATTGGAAACGCAATTAAGCAAAGATATCAAATGGAATTTTCTTTAAAATGGCAATCTCGGATTTTCGAAATTTTGGGTTTTTGACTCCCAAAATGAACAAAAACGTTTTTTTGGGGGAAAAATCACCACAAAATCAAAATTTTCGAAGATGTTTAAAAAAAACGGAAGATATGTGAGAGAACTGTCTATGGACAATACTCAAACCAAATTTCAAAGAAATATCTCAATTTTTGACTGAGTGATGGCTCCCTAGTGTAAGACATTTATGACGTCATTTTTTTATAAGTTTTTTGACTTTTTTTGGCCAGATACGAATAAATAATTACCTTTTCTGTAATTCTGAGGCAAAACTGGTCTAGGAACATGCCTTTTTATTTACATTTATAAATCATTTTGAGGTTTTCTGACAGAGCAAAATCGCTGTTATGGACGTGGTCGATCGAGGTCATTCACTTGACCTAGAAGGTCACTCGTTGACCCGAAACCTAAAAATTGCATACCGTTAGATTCCAAACATGACAGGCAACATGTTGGCTCTTACCGCGTTGATCTATGTTGCTTGGTTTGGAAGTTAACAGGGGGAGGGGGTCTTTTTAGGACCCCCCCGTAGGGCGAAGGTGAAAAAAGCTCCCGTAGGGCGAGGGTTAAGACATCAATTGCCCATATATTGTAAAATTAATGACCACAAGTCATCTCAGGTCAGGTCACCAGACCAGGTCACGTGACTCCACCTCCAAAAAAGTGTGCGGTCGTACCACAGCCACAGTTTTCGGCCGATCGATGTGGTACTTACAGGATTTCATAAGGGTAATAGTACTTACAATTCGTTTATCTCGGATTTTTGATGGCGGTGGCCTAGGGTCGGGTCAATTTCGTGACCTTCCCATTATAAGTCAATGGGGAAATATTCAAATGCTTCCTATTCTGAGGATACGCATGATATCAGCCCAATTCCTTCTGGATCATGTTATTATAGGCCATTCTTGAAGACCCAGGTGCATTTTTGGTGCAGTGACTCCACGTGTTGAATCTATCGTCCTGATTTTTTTTTCGCTGGATTTTTTGTTTTAATGTAATTTATGATTATTGACAATCAAGAGCTGAAACGCAACTGCTAAAACAAAAGTAAATGTACATACATACTGCCGTGATGAATATGATAATTAAGTGAATAATACATCTGAAGTGGTTTTGACGATCAGTATTTCTAAGGACACGATCGCTTAGTAAATTTTTCACAGAAGTGACATAGTAATGATTTTTGATGGCATTTTGACCCCCGAGTACTTCATGAGAAGGAGCCCGACCCCGACCCCGATCCCGACCCCGACCCCGACCTTATCCATAAGGACAGAACACTTTACCACCCCTGCAATTTGTATCCACTGATAGTGGAGAACAAACAACTAAAGATTGAGCATCTGTTTTGGCTGATTCATGCTTGCATCTAAAAGACAATTCGCTGATGGGTCAGGTAAATGAAACATAAATTTACCTCGCGCGGCATGCAGCCAATGACAGACATCTCGAGGTGTTCCCGCAGCCCAGAGATTGACAAAGGAACTGGACTGGTAGTGAGTCGCTTAGGGAATAGACCTAACAAGTTAAAAACGGCAAAACACTGCTGAATTTTTGGCATGCCCAATTATCAGCTCTGCAGTTGTGAAGTGCACAAAGGCAAGTGTAATTCCCAAGTGTCTAAAACAGAGACCAATAATTGCTTTGACTTATTGGTGGTGCTCTGTTTTGTTTTCGTTCTTGAGCTTGGAGACTGACACCACGGCTCCAATAGCACCATCAGCAGCACGAGTCTTTACCGGGCTACAACTAACCCTCATCGTGTCCAATAAGCAATTATCAGTCGGGCCCTGTCTGGCCGCCGTTAGGTCGCGGGTCAGTGGCAGCACCAGAGGCGGATGCTCGTGCAGTCGGAGCTGGCGGCCGGTGCCGGGTGCGAGGCACAACCGTCCCCCGCAGCTGAACGTGACCGATCGACAACCTCAGATCCTTCCTGGGATGGCATCGGAGCCATAACGGGCCTGCTGTGCTCCATGTTTGCTGCTGCTAACCTCTGCAGAGTGCAAACGGCGGAGACTGATTATTCCATTGCCCGGCGCGGTATTTTGGGGCTTCGTGCCGACGTTTCATGTCGGTATTTCGGCGCCTCCCCGCGCCCGGCCACCACCCCCGGCCAGGAGGACATAGTCGTCATTGCTGGGGCGCCGTTACTGGCTCGCCTCGGGTGCAGGCTGGATCTGCCCTCCCAGCAGCCCGGCAGCCCCCCCCCCCCTCCCCCTCCAACATCAGCCCCTCCCCGTGCGGCCTCACGCGACACTCGGCGGTGCCCCGCGGCTGCCATATGGCCCTCTCAGAGCTGCCAGATCCGCATACCCAGCGCGTGGGAAGAGCGGGGCGGCGAGTTGGTGAGCGGTGCTAATTTCGCAGGGGGCGGAGTGGCTGCAGGCAGAGACTGACTCAGAGAGCAGTAAAAGGTAGGTCAATACCACGCCTGGGGAGACCGACTAGTTGGGGAGAGATAAATAAGCAGCGCACGGCTCTGCACGACCCCGTGCAGCGTGCAGTTACACACACAGTCACACAAACCGGCTTCTTTATGGTGGTTCAGACAATAACCAGGGAAATGTATCCGGCTGTAAGCCATTGAGATATGGGAGAAATGCATGCTAATATTTATTTGAACGCTGAACAGAATGTAGGCGAGATAAGTATTCAGTTAAGCGCAAGCAAAATGAGCAATCAAGAACAGACACACATCTCGTTGATGGATAACCATCAACTAAAATGTGAACTACATAAGTACATGATCGGTGTTTAGGGTGTTTACTTGTGGTAGTATACCAATAGCCATTGGAATACTACCCACCAGTAACATGTAATGTGTAATATAATTATACCCTGATTATTTTTCAAACCCGTTCTGAAGAAAAAAACTTTGAAGTATATCAGCGTCGTGACATACGACACAATTTCTAATAAAAGATTAATTCCGGCACCAGTATGCCCAAATGGGTACGGCGATGTAACCTTGTGTGCCCAATTTCAGTTCACAGTCCTCTTCAAAAGATATTCGTTACGACCCATTCACTCGGTGTTTTTGTTGCCGTTTGACAGCTGATCAGGTGAACATTGTCGCGGCTCACCTTCTTCGCCCAGTCAACTGCGCCGTAAACCGTGACATACCATTATGCGGGCTCTATTATTGCCCACTTCCCACCCGCAATAACATGAACACCCTTTCCACCCCGTCTGCCACCGTCTCTGGAACAGGTCCCCAATCACAGAAGCAGCACCATTTCCATAATATCGGCAAAATGCGAGCCCCGCTGAAAACAAACAGCCTTCCGAGGATCCACCGTCGTATTTTTCGCGCCGTCAAAACGGCTACCATACCGCCCCCTGCCGGCGAGGGTGCTCACAATCAGCCGACAGCGCAACGGAGCGGGCGTCCCGCCGGGAGGGCTGGGGGCGGGCTGCTGGCCCGCCTGGTATGTGGCGAAGGCGGGGGCGGCGGGAGGCGGCTGCCGCCACTGATGCCGCCCAGCAGGAGGCTGGCCAGAGGAGCCGAGCCGTCCTCAAGATCACCCGCCGTTCCAGACGGTTAGAGACGGTCAAAGTTTTGGCGCGAATGGTTAGGTCGTGGCCGGATCAACGGCGGGTTAAAACGAAATGTCGCAAAAATGGGGAGCGAGGTTTATGTAGCTTGGACGTCAATTACATTTGAATTGACAACAAAACGGATTAACTATAAGGTTTAAAGCATTTCTTTTCGTGCGAGGTATAAGTTATAAGCAAATGCACAACTTGAATTTGTTGTTCATCACCCATTCACCGTCGAACAACTATCTGAATGTTTTCGTTTGCCCTGAAAATACTAAGTCAAGTGTCAAATGAATATATCATTACGACATTCGAAATTCAAACGAGCATCTTTCAATTTCGCGACTCGACACGTAGTACTTCTTTTCATAAAATCGATGCTTGTCAAATGTTGCATGAATATTCATCCTTGAAATAACTTGTCAGTTTTACCTTGAGTTATTACCGTGTGTTTCTTATTTACGGAAATTATGCCAATAACGACAGAATGATCAAAATCAGTATAAGCTTGTTGATGTTCCTCAATTTGCTAAATACGTGACAGTGGTACGTGTTCTTTCAATCATTCAAGTATCGGAAAAAGAGCTACCGGCAACAGTTTACCATATTTTTTTATTTTGTTTTCTCTGTCGGTCGTTTCTTTGATGTGTTTCGCTTCTGCTCTTCTTCGATATATGTATCTTATCCGGGGCAGATTGTGCTGTCGCTGCACTCAGCAGTGTTGATAAGATATAAAGTTTGAGTGTTAGGGCGGTTTGTCACAGGTCTAAGGTATTTTTCTGGAGTACGGTAGTTTAGCGATGTTCGGGGCAAAGTTGTTTCTCCGGGGTCGTAGTATAGACTGGTAAGGGATAAACAAGTTTGTGTAGCGTGCTTGGAATACCTTATCGGCAACAGTTTCACGGTGTGAGCTGCAGTGAGCAGAACAGTTACTGTAACTGGCCTTTAGGGATTCATTCTGATTTGAATCATACCAGTAAGGCGCCGTAGTTGGCGATGCACGAGCGCGAAGTAAATGTATGGTAAATTTCAGCTCGATCGGGCAAGTAGTTTCTGAGATACAAAAAAGGTGCACACGTGCGCACGTGCAGAGGCACCCCGCCCTCGACTTGTGGGAAGGCGGCGGCTGGGGGGTCCCTAGCCACACACCAAATTTGAACACAAACGGCTGAGCCGTTCCTGAAATATAGAATAGGGGTGCGCACGTGCGCACGTGCAGAGGCACCTTACCCCTGACTTGTGGGAAGGCGGCGTTTGAGGGGTTCCTAACCAGTAACCACACACCAAATTTGCACACAATCGCCCCAGCCGTTGCAGAGTTTTTGCGAGAAAATATTTTTCAACACCCCTCACGTGGCACACGCCACGCGCAGTGGTAGTCACCCACGGGAGTCGTCACTGGTCTCAAACAGGGTAGGTTGGATGGGGCTGCTCAGCAAAGAAGCCCGCTTGTCAATGGGACGTGCGGTTGCAGATATATGAGCTTCTCAAAAGTGTCGCCAGGGGCCGGGTCGGGCCGGGTCAGGCCGGGCCGTTCATATTCCGATTTTTCCCTTACACCACGAAAGGACGAGCGAACGCTCTCCTTTGGCAAAGGAGTGCAACATGTATGAGAGACAAAGGGACCAGGTTTACATTAGCATGGCTATAATGCAATGTTTTCCAAGATGTTGCGAGATAACGAGAGGGGGCCACCATATGCATAGGTGGGTACCGGTCCGTTACTCCGTTACTCCGTTATTAAATAAGTTACTTTTTGGAGTAACGAAGTAACAGACTCGTTGCATTTGTTTTACAGTAACGGACCGAGTAACGGAAGTTACGTTTATGGTCCGTTACTTCGTTACTTTTTAGTCCGCTACTCCGTTACTCCGTTACTCCGTTACTTTTTGCCTATACTTGTTTCTCTTCACTCCCGGGTTTATTCGCACCAGCATAATCAATGACTTACACACGCAACAAATCGAATGTCATATGGCGTAAAGGGCTGCCAAATATCGTACCTGTTGGGCTGTTGCTTAATGCGGCGCAATGCGCAATGACTGCGATAAAGGTCGCTGTCTCACGATCCCGATGCCGCGAAACGTTGACAATGCTCGTCAGCTGATATAGGCCGGCGGCAAGCTGGCGGTACTAGTTTGTGATAAAGGCGAGCTTCGAGTAACGAGTAGTGAAGTGCCGAATGAACCATCAGTACGGTTCGCGACAATGTGAAGGAAAATCAGTTTTTACCTTATAGTTTTTACTTAGTAACACAATTTGTAGTTGTAACTACCAGCTTTATTTTGTGTATTAAAAATTATAACAGGTGATGGATACAAAACAATAACTTCTTCGGAAATCGTCATGGCATATTATTAAAACGACGCTTGATTCGATAGGCACTGCCAGGCGATTCGCTCATCACTGTTTGGGATACCTAAATATCTTAGTTATTCGCGTTACATACAATATATTTCATACTAATTATAAGAAGTGGCAGCCACCTGTCCGTCTGTCCGTTCGGATGTCATCCGATTGCTTATAAACTCCACGCACCTTGCAGTCAAAACCGCGAAATGTGGCATGCTAGTGGGGATGCAGGCTCGCACTATCGTATAGGCAAATTTTGCGTCGATCCATGATCACAATAGACTGCAATACTAATTATTCTTAATATGCCGTGAATATCAGAACTTATATGCGCCACCCGGCTGCTACTGGACTGGCTTTTTGATTTCGGGAGACACTGGCTCGGTGGTCATGGGGGTCAGGGTCAGGGGTTTGATAGACATTTTGGAGGTCGGTGGCGCGATACAAGGCAACGTCATTGGCGTATTTTTGTTATATCTTCTTCATAAGCTCAGCGCATCTCACTGTTCTGCATGCTGGTCGACCCGGGGTGCCCGTAACTGTACCAGGAGGACGGATCGCCCCAGAACCGGTGACTGCGCCGCTGGCTCGTTGTGCGGAATAGTCGCTTGTAGACGGATGGCCAAAACAGATGCGGATGAAGTAGCTCATGTACTTGGAGTAATAGATTAAGTAATTATCCGAAAGCTACCTCGGCTTGCAAACTTTGAACGCATTTTGACAGAACTTGAACGAAATGGCTTGCATATTTTATTTTATAAATTTAGTCCGAAGCTTTTGAATGGATATATGTCATAGGTCAGGACCCGGCATAAACAGTTTGATTACCGAGCGGAGCGAGGTCTTCCGTCAACTAGGGGAGAAAATATACGAATGAGCGGTCCGATCGTAGCCATGGTTTTCAGAAACTTATTTCTTTGCAGCTATTCGGTCGAAGTGACTGCAAATTTACACACAAAAACGTTCATGTCGTAAAACTATCTGCCGGTGTTTCCTCTCAGCAAGCACAGAGTGTGCCTAAACAACCAATAGAGCACATTAACGCCATAATATGCCCGTTATTCTGCTACCAAAATTTCATTTAAATTTCTGTCAATTTCCCTCAAGAAAGGTACAAATATCGTCCTGATCCCTTCCATTCTTTCATTGCAATGATACTTTTTCCAAATTTTATTTTTTCCAAAATAAATTTTATGATATTGAAACCTGCAATATTTCCGAACGAAGTATGGATTTATGTCTCCAAAACTGGGGGGACAATCCCCCTCCCCCGCCTGACGACTGGTGGGACGGTGCCCCCCCCCCCGTTCCCCCTACGGCGACGCCCTTGATGGTGACC
Source organism: Chirona hameri (assembly GCA_036785665.1). Taxonomy (NCBI): domain Eukaryota; kingdom Metazoa; phylum Arthropoda; class Thecostraca; order Balanomorpha; family Balanidae; genus Chirona; species Chirona hameri. The sequence continues at coordinate 11,806 of JAXIVJ010011529.1, forward strand.
CAAGATGGTCATGCTGCATATTGGGAGACGTGTCTCGACGAGACAAACACATTGGTACCGGTTCACTTCTCTATCTTCATTCTGTCGGAATTTATATCACTTCGTTTTACAAAAGTAACGGAATAACAGAGTAACTATAACTTCCGTTACATTTTTTGATGATGTAACGGAGTAACGAGTAACGAGTTACTTTTTGGAGAAACGGAGTAACGAGTAACGAAGTTACATTTTGAAGTAACGGTGCCCACCTATGACCATATGTCCCAATAACTCGCTGATCAATTACTAAAAGTACGCGGGGTTTTCATTTCGGCATAGTAGACGTGTTCTAGGGGCTGCTGTCTGACAGGGCGTTGTGCGTTATTGCAACGCGGTGGGAGGCGTAATAGGTGGAAATGGGGGGCACAACTCTGCGCTGTCTAATTTATGACGTGTAATTGGCTTGGCTGTTAGCGAAACACATGAACTAGGGCATCACTGTGGTTCAGGCGCTCCTGCTGACTCGATGGTGGCTGATTTCTTGACATTTTGTCGTCATATGAGTCATCATCGGGGGCTCCTGTAAAAGGTACTACTTCGATTATATATGGAACGTGAGAGAGTCAAAGTCGGCTGATAAGCAGGCATGACTCAGGTCCGGTGGCGTGGTTGGTACTTTGCTCCAGGTCAAGGTCTGCATATGATTTGAATCGTCGGCATACTGTCGATGACGGAAATGCATAGACATTAGACAGACAGTTTGTTTTGCTGGTGGTGGGTCTCTAGCCGAAGCAGCGTAACCATGTTCAATGGTTATTTTTGGAGAACATTTATCGGTGCTTACTGCTCGCTTGGCATGAATTTGTGCTGGATGGTAACAGCGTGTACCCAACAGCAGTGTTTATCTCCTCCAAACCATGTTTAATTATTAATGACTGACGTATCCAGTGGCAGTTTTACGTAACTTCTGATGACTGCACCATGTCAAAACATGTAGTGACCACTGTGCTTGGCTCCACGGCTGATCTGTACTTGGCTCCACGGCTGATCTGTGCGCCGGTGACCCCTTAAGGGGGACTGTCGCGCCACCATCTGGTGGACAGGGGACGTGTCACGTGTCGCTTCCGTCTGGCTCGTGTCCTCCATTGTCGTCCTGTCCCCAGTCCGTCACACATGGCCAGATGGTCACGGGATGTGTCACACCACCGGATACGAGACATGTTCGCAGGTGCGGATGCGTTCGGAGATGCGTATACTGCGTTCGGAGATGCGGATACTGCGTTCGGAGATGCGTATACTGCGTTCGGAGGTTCGGATGCGTTCGGAGATGCGTATACTGCGTTCGGAGGTTCGGATGCGTTCGGAGATGCGTGTACTGCGTTCGGAGATGCGGATACTGCGTTCGGAGATGCGTATACTGCGTTCGGAGATGCGTATACTGCGTTCGGAGATGCGGATACTGCGTTCGGAGATGCGTATACTGCATTCGGAGATGCGGATACTGCGTTCGGAGATGCGTATACTGCGTTCGGAGGTTCGGATGCGTTCGGAGATGCGTATACTGCGTTCGGAGGTTCGGATGCGTTCGGAGATGCGTGTACTGCGTTCGGAGATGCGGATACTGCGTTCGGAGATGCGTATACTGCGTTCGGAGATGCGTATACTGCGTTCGGAGATGCGTATACTGCGTTCGGAGATATGTGTACTTGTTCGGAGATGCGGATACTGTGTTCGGAGATGCGGATACTGCGTTCGGAGATGCGTATACTGCGTTCGGAGATGCGTATACTGCGTTCGGAGATGCGGATACTGCGTTCGGAGATGCGTATACTGCGTTCGGAGATGCGTATACTGCGTTCGGAGATGCGTATACTGCGTTCGGAGATGCGGATACTGCGTTTGGAGATGCGGATACTGCGTTCGGAGATGCGTATACTGCGTTCGGAGATGCGTATACTGCGTTCGGAGATGCGGATACTGCGTTCGGAGATGCGTATACTGCGTTCGGAGATGCGTATACTGCGTTCGGAGATGCGGATACTGCGTTCGGAGATGCGTATACTGCGTTCGGAGATGCGTATACTGCGTTCGGAGATGCGGATACTGCGTTCGGAGATGCGTGTACTGTTCGGATGCGTTCGGAGAACATGCTAGCTGATGGTGTATAATTATTGAAGCCTTGGGTAATTTTGCTTCATGTGGTTACGTCGGTCTATCTGTCCTTCACAATTACACAACTAGGCAGTAGTATCTGAAAACAGATGGCTGACTCAATGGTCTTCTCAACTAATACATTGCAGTCGACTGGCTGAACAGCTTCATTTTTCTGGAAATATATGTAAAAATCATCATAAGGTCATATGGGCTGTTCTGATATGGGTGATGTATTTCCTCTTGGTGGCCGTCGTTAACTAATGCACTGTCGTCATCTACCGCCGGACGCAGGCTGTCTCGCGCGCTCCCCAACCCAATAGGAACGTACCAGGGGTATGCCATCGGGCCTTTGTTGTTCAGTATCTACAGTAATGACATGCCCCTGTACGTTGGCGATGCTGACAACGTTCAGTACGCTGATGACACCCAGGTTCTGGGCACTGGCCCAAAGCGTGGCATGGCTCAGAACGTTCTAAAAATAGAGCGCAGTCTGGCTGCCCTGGCTTATATATGTTTTCGGAAGAACGCGAAGAAGAGACGAGAAGAACGAGAAGAAGAAGAAGATGAATGCAAACAAAACTCAGCTGATTGTTTTTGGCTCTCGTCCAAATCTCAGCCGTTTGGCGCCAGTCTCAGTAAAATATCAGCCGTTTGGCGCCAGTCTCAGTAAAATATCAGCCGTTTGGCGCCAGTCTCAGTTAAATATCTGCTGTTTGGCGCCAGTCTCAGTGAAATATCAGCCGTTTGGCGCCAGTCTCAGTAAAATTGACGATACTGTTATTGTCGAAAGCCATACAGTTAAGAACCTGGGTGTCACATTCGACCGTCACATGTCCTTTGACAGGCATATTGACCATGTGGGGAGGCGATGTTCGGGTTCACTGCTGTCACTGTGCCGCCACGCCAAACATGGTTTGCCGGCTGAGGTGCTGCGGGCCCTGCTGCCTCGTATAGTGGACGGTCTTGTAATGTCGTCAGTCCGCTACTGTGTGTCTGTGTATGTGGCGACCAGTGGGCGGCTGGCTCAGATAATCCAAAAATGTATCAACCAGAGTCCTATCAGAGTCCTATAGAGTACTATATAAAGTCCAGAGTCATATATGTTCCGGAGTCCTATCTGGAAAACGTAAATATGACCACATCAGTGGCACTCTCAAATCTCTGGGCTGCCTGTCCTCTGGTCAGCTCCATCAGTATCAGTACTACACTGCACTCTGTCATGACTTCGTCCCAGATGTGGCCAGAATGGCAAATTGTGAGTTGTCAAGCATTCTCTTGAAACCAACACATTTTGATTAATAACGCTTCGAAGCATAAGAAGCCATGTATGCTGCTTGTTTTGAGCGGTCCAAAAACTCCTGGTGTGGGCCCAAAGTATGACGTGGTTGCGACTTTCTTGTATCTGGGCGATCGGAAAATGCTTATGTTTGGCGGCCAGTATCTCAACCAAATTTGAAGATATTGGGATAAGTCTGAATTGTTTCAAAATCTCCGAACAATCTTCTAATGATATGCAGTATTTATTTTTCAACTTTTATCAGACATCATACTTTTCTGGAGTAATTTATTGATGCATGTATGAAATGAATAAATTTCGCGTCAAAATTTCCGTAGACCGGCAAAAATTTACAGTGGTTGCAGAGATTCAGGATACTTTAAAACATGAACCTACATGTGTAAAGAACATGTTTCAAAAACATCTAGATAGGCAAGATAGGGTGGAGCCGAGTTATGGGCGTTTTTCCTAGCCCAGGTCGCGCTTTCCGGACGGCGCGTGACGGCCCGGGCGAACCGATGCGTGCGGCAATTATTGGCCCGGCGCAGCGGCGAGGGACCGTGGAAGCGCTTACTCATTGCTGATAGGGTAATATATACCTTGTTTGGATAGGTGTCGTCACATGAAACCATGGTTTATGTGTTATAGCGTATGTTAAAGGCTCCGCTACCGTCTCGGGTTTTATAAACCGAGGGCAGAGTTTTGTTTCCAAGACACATTGAGATTCAGCTGAGGAGTAACGGCCGCGTAGCAGTGTTTTACAATACGAGTCATCTTAGACCTAGACCTTTCCTGAGTCGCTTTGATACCGTCTTGAGCTCATGGCCAATGTCATCAACCAGCAACCAGCAAAACAGCGTTCTCACGTTAACAGACAATGGCAAACACAGACTGACCAATGCGTGCGTGTCTTATTAATGAGCAGTGTTGAGCGTGAAGAATCGCACGGGACCGGATTACAGAGGCACGAAATGACGCTTGACGAGTACAAATTATGTAGACTAACTCTACAGACGGAAAAGGTGGTATAAATGTTGTCAATCAGATGCATATTGCTTCCATAATGTAATACAGTAGGCAATATTTATAGTTATTAGTTGGATTTGTGTATGAACGGAGAGTCATTTACCTTCTAGAGCAGTCACGAGGTGTTTGAATGCTCTAGGTGTCATGTGTCACAAGCAGGTGTCATGTGGCGACAGCTATTCCACTAGAACGATGCATGAGACCCATCAGCAAGCACGTCCGTGCTCCCTCGCCGCTGCGCCGGATTAATTGTCGCGCGCATCGGTTCGCCCGGGCCGTCACGCGCCGTCCGGAAAGCGCGACCTGGGCTAGGAAAAACGCCCTTTACTCGGATCCACCCTATCATGCCTATCTAGATGTTTTTGAAACACGTTATGTACATATGTAGGCTCATGTGTTAAGGTATCCTGAATATATGCAACAACTGACAAATTGTGCCGGTCTACGGACATTTTGACATCGTGAAATTGATTCACTTAATAAATGCATCAATAAATTGCTCCAAAGAAGTATGATGTGTAGTCAATGTTTAAAATTAAATACTTCAGTCATTAGAAGTTTGTTCGGAGATTCCGAAACAATTCAGACTTATCCCAATATCTTCAAATTTGGTTGAGATACTGGCCGCCATACTTAAGCATTTTCCGATCGCCCAGATACCAAAAAAAAGTCACAACCACAACGTCATACTTTGGGCCCACACCCAGAGTTTTTGGACCGCTCAAAACCAGCAGCATGCGAGGCTTCTTATGCTTCGAAGCGAAATTAATCAAAATGTGTTGGTTTCAAGAGAATGCTTGACAACTCACAACTTGCCATTCTGGCCACATCTGGGACGGAGTTATGACAGGGTGCACTGTGATGGCGCTGCGCCGGCTGACTGACGCATCCAAGCCTGAGGCCCTGGCCGCGCTGTTTGTGCGGAACCGAGACGTGCACGCGCAAAGCACCAGAGCCGGCAGTCAGTCCCACCCACCATGTATTACGACAGAGTATGGACGAAAGCGATTCACTTTCAGGGCAGCTGCATTGTTCAACGCGCTTCCAGCGGATTTCCGCGATCACCATGAGAGCAGAAAAGCATTCGGAAAGGCGCTGAAACAACACATGTTGAGTGCTGATCGATGGCATCGTTCATTGTTTTAACTAACATCTCGACAACGCTGTGAGTGTGAATGTGATGTGTGATGTGTGCATGTTTATTCCCCTCCACTCTAGTCATTTTCTGTCTTATGGTATTTGACGAAAACATGTAATAACCATTTTCACAGTGGATATGTTTGATATGTTCAATAAATAAATAAATGCCCTGTCTAAGTATTGCCAAGTTGTATATCGACCGGCCATTGCACAATGGGATCGGAGCCCTGATTAGCGCGACATAATTCGTTTTGGCGACCTTTTATTAACGAAATAACAATTGCACTATCTGTCACATAATTGTCGCCATGTTACTATTTCGGCATGTTTTATCTTTCATCATGAACCGTCTAAGCGTGGCATGCGTCGGAGCATGGAACTTTGAATCACACGGTGGTCACGTGTCGCCGCTGCTGCAGTGACGTAAGCAATATTCAAGCACGAATATTTGATATCATAAGTCACTCGGTACATATAAATAGAGAGGGTTGCATCTTACAGAATGCAATGTGGGCTGCACAACGAGGCTATACAGAAATGTTCCAAAATTGCATTTATACCAATTTCGTGGTGCTTTTTTGAGAAGTGTAAGAAATGGCGCGTAAAAATGTAAAAGGTAATGTTTATAAAGTACCATATAAAAACGCCCAACTTATCCCAGGTTTATTTTAGCACCAAAGCGTTGCGCAATGAATCTGCTATCAGAAAACCATTCGTTCACGCAGGTGAATGTGTGGGTTCGGGAGCAATTCACATTTTTGCAATATTTGTTGCTGGCACTCCGGTGGGCATGTGGTTTGGGTGACTGCTCATAACCAGTGGCCCTCTCATGAGCAGCCTCACGGCATCTCATAAGCATCCTCACGGCATCTCATAAGCAGCCTCACGGCATCTCATAGGCAGCCTCACGGCATCTCATAAGCAGCCTCACGGCATCTCATAAGCAGCCTCACGGCATCTCATAAGCAGCCTCACGACATCCTCGAGATGTGACGCAACAGCTGCTAGTCGTAAACTACTGCTGCCGGAGGCACAAGTCCTGCTGCTTGAGCCATCGCTCTCGTCAGGTCGAGAGGTCATCAGCGAGGACGACAGCAGCAGCAGCAGCGAGCACGTCAGCAGCAGCAGCAAGGACGTCAGCGCCAGTGACTACGTCAACTAGTCAGAACTCGCTATGGTGCTGTTATACGGTGTGGTATATGATATGATGCATATTTAGTTACAAAATGTGACCGTTTTGTTCTTTTTTATGTTACGATTTGCACGAAGCTGTGATGTTTCTGGAGGAGGCAATCACGTTTGGGAAGACAGCCTTTGTTGTGCCTCGTTGCCACGGAAATGTTGTATCGAAGCATAGAGAAGTGGGAAGTTACGCGTCAAGCAAACAATAGCATTGCCCTCTTTGTGTTAACTTGATTCGTTTTGATTTCCTTTTCGCATTCACCCAGATTCCGTGGTGCCTGGTATCATGTCGATGGTGGTGGGGTGGGGTTGGGGCGGGGCGGGGGGGGGAGGGGTACTACGGTCCTGTGATACCTGACATGAATTTGTATGGCTACATGTTACAGGTGTTCATGCTGCCGCATTGTTCATATTTTGCCGGTGCGAAGGGGTTTCCACTTGTTGTTTTTTCCAGTATGAACGAGCACAAAGGTTTAAACCGTACAATAAACCATAAGTCTGCAAATGTGCATTTTATTTTTGTGATCATCTGGTCCATAGCTGTGCTTAAAATAACAAGCATTTCGCTCTAACATCGCAATTGAAGAAAGACTTATGGGATATCGACTGAAAATCTCGATATTGGTCACTATTTTTGCGGCGCTCCTGACCAAAATATGTGGATGAGAAATGGGTATAAGTGTGACAATGATGAGGTTGTGCCTTTCCCAAAGCTAGGAAAGTATTTGTACCCACAACACTCCTAGTTTTATATCATAAAATTAATAAAGAATGTAACGACTCAATTATGGCGTGCTAAATCACGTTCCGGCCCCAATGTGCATTGGCAAGTATTATGCTATAGCATTTCGAACAAGATTCAACTTTTCGATTTACCACTTTGTCCATGAAATAAAGGCTTGATTTACTATAGGAGACTATAGGAGGATATCACATTTTACGTTCTTCAGTTGGTGTCGTTAAAAAAACATAAAGATAAACTTTCAGTTTGTATTGACGATTTTACATGATACATTTGCATGACATACAGTTATCAAGCATTCACCGTAGTTTTCCACATTGTCAATTAATGGCACATGTCACATATTCATGGCACATACATAGCTATAATTAATCAATACCGCGACCAGCGCATTAACACAGTTTGATAAGTAATAGATTGTCAATGTCGCATTGCTTGGAAAATCACCAATCACGGCAAAACAATCAAGATAAATGTATCCTTGACACTGAAACGTTGATAAAAGATAACATCCCGAGTAAATATGCAACTGAAGGAGACAAAAGGGTTTGACAATTTTGATCGAATAATAAAACCAACACACGACAACCAAATAAATAACATACGGCCCAAAATTGCTGTTCTACACAGTATATACACATTATCTTAGTAATCACACATGCAATAAATAAAGCCCACAAACGACTCGCTCCACACCGCCTGCCATTGGTCAAACACTGTCAACAAACCCAATCGCACCGGCATCTGAGGTAGTCACCATCTCGCCCCATCTCTCACCATCTACATGGCCAAAATGTCCACAATCCGGAACGCCGTCCTTTTCCGTCCACTCGCGGTGCCCTGATTCGCCTGGACTCCAGTCGTCACTCTAGCCTCCCCCTCCCGGGAGGACTCAGTCCTCGGGCTGAAGGCGATCCTCAGGTCCTCCGGCTGCTCCCGGCTATCCGGCGAGGGCTCAACCTGCCAGTGTCTGGCATGGCTGGCAGCCAAGGACCACCAGGGGTCCACGGCGAGCGGCGAGCGGGAAGTCTCGGTGGGACTCGCCGGCGGAGAGCTCGTCTCGCCTGCAGGACTCGAGGGCGCCTCGCTGCCGGACGACTCGCCGGCCGAGTGCGCCGGCTCGTCTCGGGGCGAGGCACGCGACTCGAGGCTCGCGGCGCTGACGGGACTGACACGTGTGCGCGTGCAGGAGGCGCGATGCATGGCACGGGTGCGGGCCTGGCAGAATCCCTTTCCGCAGCGCTCACACTTGAACGGCTTCTCCTTGAGATGGATGTAGCTGTGGTCCCGCAGGTGGTCCTGCCGGCGGAACGCCTTGCCGCATACGTCACAAGGGTAGGGCCGCTCGTCCGTGTGCGTCCGCTCGTGGATCAACAGGTTGTAGCTCTTGCTGAACTCGCGCTGACAGTACTGGCAGATGTAGCGCTTGCGGGGCCGTGTCGGTCGCGCGGAGAGAGGCGGCGGGAGCATGAGGTTGCTGGAGAGGTAGCTGAGCAGCCAGGGCTGATGCGCAGTCAGCAGCGGCGGCAGCAGGTCAAGCGGCAGCGGCTGCATCTTCAGAAGCTGGGTCACTGTTCAGGAGCTCGGCAGTAGCCACCTCAGTGCGGTCAAGTCGCGGAACTGAATGCGATACGGCTCTGTAAGCGGTGCGGAGCGGCGCAGTCCGGCGGCCGGCCGGCTGGCCACGCCCCCCGTCTGTGATTGGCTGATCCGCCGGCCCGCCCCGCCCACCGCCCCACCTGTGTCGCGTGCCAGGGGCGGCAAACTTCACAGGGAAACAATGAACCTCTTGACCTGGTGAGTTGTGGGGGTGCCACGAGTCCCCGCTGACAGTTCTGCATCAATACCTTGAGGTTACTTCCTACAAGACAGTGATCCTACATCGATCAATTGTTTCTTATCATTGTTCTAATACTTGTTTGCCTTTGCCGGCATCATTTCAAAACAAACGGAAGATGTCAACACATAAAATCCCCCGGAATGCAACATTATACAATAATACGTTTTAATAGCATTGCTTCTGCGGGCTGGTCGTCGCAATCTATCCCAGTAAAGAACAGCAATACAAAATAATTTTAGTCTTACTATAGAACAAGTCCTCACCAGCTAACAAACTCATCCATTCTCAATGATATTGTTGGCATCATCGGCATTAATCGTAGCAGTGTTAGATAGATCAATTGTTTCTTAACAGTACTAGAACGAAACTTCATCCGTCATATGTATTGAAACTCACAGTCATCATTGGCGTATCAGGTCATCATATTTATGATTCCGTATTATGGGGTTGAGCAATGGAGGGGGTCGTACAGGACCATTTCCAAATAGCTCCCTTCCCTGTGCCGTTGCCTCAGAAGGGGGGGGGGGGATTCACGGATTCAATCATAAGGACTTTCAAGGGATAATATGTCACCACGCGATATTTCTCCATTCGTCTCGAGATAACAAAGGATAAGCTCCTTTACCACACACTCGGAAGAAATTTGAAGTTAAAGCGGTATGAATACTTATCGCCTCAACTTTGCCAACTAGTGGACGATAAAATATGGCAAAATTACTCGGATAGGACCGCACACACTACCGCAAGTGCCCACGATAAAGTGTTTGCACCTTCAAGCTGTTTTTGCCTCACGCCAAACTCGCGTCTTCATGTGTCAAGCCGAACAATCCTAACAGTTGAGACACCCTGCGCCACCCCCAACCTTCATATACCGTATCTTATCCGGAAGACACAAACAAAATTCCTGTCAGTGTATGTCAGCTTGTAGCAAGTGGTTCGTCCGCATCCGTCATTCGCATTCCATCCGTCATTCGCATTCCATCCGTCATTCGCATTCCATCCGTCATTCGCATTCCATCCGTCATTCGCATTCCATCCGTCATTCGCATTCCATCCGTCATTCGCATTCCATCCGTCATTCGCATTCCATCCGTCATTCGCATTCCATCCGTCATTGGCATTCCATCCGTCATTGGCATTCCATCCGTCATTCGCATTCCATCCGTCATTCACATTCCATCCGTCATTCGCATTCCATCCGTCATTGGCATTCCATCCGTCATTCGCATTCCATCCGTCATTCGCATTCCATCCGTCATTCGCATTCCATCCGTCATTCGCATTCCATCCGTCATTCGCATTTCATCCGTCATTCGTATTCCATCCGTCATTCGCATTCCATCCGTCATTGGCATTCCATCCGTCATTCGCATTCCATCCGTCATTCACATTCCATCCGTCATTCGCATTCCATCCGTCATTCGCATTCCATCCGTCATTCGCATTCCATCCGTCATTCGCATTCCATCCGTCATTAGCATTCCATCCGTCATTCACATTCCATCCGTCATTCGCATTCCATCCGTCATTCGCATTCCATCCGTCATTGGCATTCCATCCGTCATTCGCATTCCATCCGTCATTCGTAACGAAGCGTCACATCGCTAGCGTCTCATACGCACCACTAGCACAGTAATGGTCACGCGCCGTCCCTATTTACGCCACACTTGTCAATGAGGAGGTCATAGAAACACATATTTCGCGAAGGAAAATATATATATTTAGACGCAGAACAAGATTATTTGAATCATAAACCAACGAGTTTCGGCGCCTGGAAACGAAAATAAACAAAATAAGACACTAAAACATTTTGCAGTCAATTTCAGCGATGTCAAAATATTGAAGTCTCACATTGTTGGAATGGACTGCAAGATGTTTTAGTGTTTGATTTGTGTTGTGTTTGTTTCCACCCTGATGAAGGTGAAGTGAATTCACCAAACCATTTAGTTTAGAATTCAAAATAATGCTTCTCTGTATCTTAATAAACAGATTCCTTCAAGTTATTAATGGAGCCATGCTTAGCGATAGTACCTACTAACAACACATATTTACTTTCCTGATTTATCACGCGCTCAGTTAAACCAACCTCCAATAGTGTGCTGGGTTGCATATACTTTGTGCATAATGCCAACAACCTTCAGAGACACTTCGCACTTCGCGTTTTGGTTTTGTTTCGATAACTCAAATTAAAGATGAAGCAAGCCACATCGTTCAGAAACATGGGGGGAATTTCGGAACAGCTTATCTTCGACTAGTGGTACGCAGTTATCATTGGTTCAGTAACATAATATGAAAAGCCCCTTTATATAACATCAAGCTTATGTCCTTACCAAATACATTATGCCACAAAGGCGCTTCTGTGTTTTACGCGCATGTCAATCTGCAGATTGGTGAGCGAACTGTATAAGCTATTCACAATGTATGCCAGCTCACGTAAGTCATTGGAAATATCGTGATAGCTTACAGTCACACCGCATCCTTATTCGTCAAATATCGCTACAATGGTGCTACTGTCTGCAATCAATGTCTATTTGAGAATCGCTATCTCTCATCTGTTTGCAGTTTCTTATCCGCTCTTGCACAACCACTGGGTAGCTGTAGTAGCCTATCGGCTACACTTGAACAGGATTACCGCAATGAGAGCATCGATAGAGCCGTCGGATTATTCACGGATATGCTTAAGTGATGCTTTTAGTGAGTGTGGCCAACACGTAAGGGGTAAGGGTACGAGCGAGCTCTTGTATAAACCGCGCCCCGCGGACCGTCGTCGCCGAGCACGAACTGCGGGACGCTCTCAATAGTCGCAATTATAATTCTGAAAACTCAGGAACAGTTGGTTTTGGGCTGGAAATAAGTACTGTGATAAAGATAAATGACAAATGATTAATGACACAGAAACGAAAGCATATCAAAGGTCTGATTCTATGTGTTTGCTATGTGTTGGCTCTTTAGATTGTGCTGATTATTTACGTCATAAAATCCAAACCATCAGGCGATTCCAGTGGTAGACTCCCGCCACATTATAATTCGCTTTATTTCTACTGAAAAGTTGACTCTCATTGTTGTTGACTAAAAAGTGGACTCAGATGGCAATGAAATTGAGAATTGACTAGGATATAATGGTTTATCATATTCAATTCAATCTTTCTACCAAATCGTAAGAAATTGAAGATCCTTTTATCGAATATTTGTACGGATATACCTATTTATACGACATAAAAGCAACGTACTCGAGACCCACATAAATTTGAATCCATTTACATTTCTGGCTAGTGTATGATATAAGACAGACAAGAGAATGCACACACATGCAAAATGCAATGCAGTAGTATTCAATAGTAATAACACTTACATTGTACAAAATGTGCCATAACCAAACAAGATGTTATAAAACTTTATAGGAATTCTTTGAGAAATTCTTTATGATTTCTAGAAAACATTGTTCTGATATTATTTGTCGTCTTTGTGCATCAGCCATAGGAAAACCAAACTGGTTAATACTATGATTTATGTTTCACCAAATTAATACAGCTATTATTGGGTGTCAGGGCACCCACAAAGCTGAAATGGGCACCCACAATAGTCTTTCGGCACACACAATCAACAACATGTTTCAAAATGCATAATAATGAAGAAGAAAAATCCAGATCAGGATTTCGATGATTGTCAGATGTTACAACTTGTATGGTTGGACAGTAGGTTTGCATGCCAAGCATCACCTTGAAATCTTCCAACCGTTATATGATCGCACCTTTCCTAGCACAGAATACATTTTGTCATGGCACTAGCTGTCAAGAAACTGAATATCTATTTATTAAATCCTTGTTTTATTTTATGCTGGAAGCTGGTCGATGCGCATGTATCTACTTCAACGTCCACGGCGGTCCATATACTTTTCCAAATAATATATACCTGTAAAAATATTTCCATAAATATTGTCCAAATAATGTGGCAGCAGCCTTTTCCAAATAAATATATGAACATTTTGGTAAGCCTAAGACGTGTCTGCGATCGATGGAAGCTGCAATTGTAACTGTGATATAAAGAAGGCTTTAGTAACGGACAAATGCACACCTAATCGTTTCAGAGTGTTAAACGAAGTAGATCTAATTTTCATCAAACAGACGCTTTTATTTTACGATTTGCCCGCGCAAGTGACGTTTGGCAGCGTCCTCATAGACGTCGCTGCCAGGCCGCAACGAAACAGGCCCTTCGTCTTTGAATAATTCGGTCTTCGTATTTTTGATTATATGTACTGGGGATATGTACCCGAAGCGATATTTCGTTCGGACTGAAAGACAAACGAAATTTTTTATTTATTTAATAATGATTGAAATGATGTAGTCAGGACGGACACATAAATGACATGTGAAAATTGTAACCGATACACGGCAAACTATCAAAAAAAGCATCGACAGGCAACAAAAAGACGCTAAAAGCTATCTTCATACTTAGTGTAGACGATCGCAGCTGTTTCAATTTTCCAGTCGATCAATGTGTTCAACCAGTCGAAGCAATTCCCATTTAGAAGTAAACGTAGGGGAAGGTGGGGGAAATTGGACCACTGGGGTAATTTGAACCACCACCCTTCCGGTCGAATCCAAAGCTACGGATCCATCTCAAATCGCGATAAATACATCTCAAGATGCTCGACACGAACGAAACGAAGGTCGCATGCATATGTTGTTGAAATGTTGTTTTGCACGAAACTGATCTAAAATGTGAATACAACAACCCGTCAGTTTAGGGAGAATTATGACGATGACTGATCATCTTCAGCATTGGTCGTTAAAGGAGAAATCAACGATTGATCCGAATTTTTCCATCAATTGGTGATCAATCTCTCATCTTCCCCACCTACGAAACAAACAGCACCAATGTTTTTCGTTAGCTGCTGGATTGGGATGGGTGTAGGCAAAATAAATTTCAGTTTGGGCACCCACAATCATTTTCATAAACCCACACCACTAATGAATGGGATCAAATTGTTCGCATCTCAATTTTAAAGTGAAATATAAAAAAAATTATCTTTCGAAGTTTTCGTTTTGGGAAATAAAAATATGTACTTATATATGGTGACGAACAGTATGATCCATCACTATCTCTGGTATGAATGTTGATTTGTGAACCAATCATAGGGCCAGAATCATAGGGCCATAGGGCCAGAAATGAAGTAAATGCGCCAAGAAGCGTGACAACGTCCCTGATTGGTCAATGAAACAAATCGCCGACACTAAATTCTCGTTGTTAATTTCCCGTTAATTTGTTAATTTGTTAGTTTCCCGCTGTTAAATTGATAAATTCCCGTTGCTCACCGTTGGGTGCATAAGTGAACTTCCGATTGCATTGTCATTTTTCATTGTTCATGATGATTTTTTTTTTAAGAAAAAAAATGTTTATCATAAGATTAAGCCTAGTGGTATATACAGCCAGAGACAAAACAAAACAAAACTCCTAATGTTGAAAATACAAGAACCAATTTTCACAAATTGAGGGTCGCCTACTAATTAGGCCGTCGTTGGGTGCATAAATTAACTGCTAATTTGGTTGCCTTTTTATTCAATGTTTGTTGATTTTTAAGGGCAGTAGGGCACATAATCACGATAAACAGAGTGAAAGGCATATTTTCCATACCATTTCGTCGAAAAGGAATACCAGATTTTGGTCAACACCGAAATTCGTTACCAAATACGTGTGAGTACCGACCGTTATAAGCGTGGATCGCTTATTAACTTTAACTTAAAGCTTTCGGTAGGATTGTTTATATGCAAAATGTGATACATTTACAATATATTTTGGTCTCGTCTGTCGATTTCAAGTAATAACTTCATTTTTGTGGGAAAGGGTCATTATTTCCCTTTAAGTTGTCCCCAAGGCTGAACTTGGTTCTGACATTTTGCAGAAATACGGCAAATACCAAATTACGAAATGTGTCTACGTGTGTGTTTATGATAACCACGACACTATATTCCATATACCTTTATACTCGATGGTAACGCTCGGAAATTCTGCGTCGCTGGCAGGTTCGGCATTTCTCTGGCACTTTTCTACACAATTAGTACAGATCGCCCGAGGGCCGATGAGCGCGACCCGCTGTCTTGTATCGCGGCGTCGGATTCGTTGAACCTATTGTTCCGCAATACAGCCATGCAATGCGGTACAGTCTGCCTGGCAGGCCGCCGTCCTGCCGTCACCAGTGGCCAGCGTTAGCAACTCTGGCTGGCGAGTTACTCCGACACGTGACGTTGTCTGTGGAAGGTTACTTTGAAGTGTTCTATGGATGTGTAGAAGGTTCTTGGCTCGATGCCAGTCAGCTCAAAGTCATTTTTCCGTTCCTTTCTGTTTTAAGATCGGTCATTCATACTCCCGGGTCTTTCGGGTTCATCTCTTTCATGTATCAAATCTTACCGCCTTAATTAATTGTGTTTCATGCAACGCGAGGAGCCTAGTTAATATACAATTTTAGCATAACTTTGCATGATTTTGGGGGACATTAGGTATGCTACCAAGTGCCGCCAACGAGCGATTACAGAAAATGTACCTACGAGTGCCGCGAAACAGGAAAACCAGCTCCACTTGCTGAGGTGGCGGGTGCCAGGACCGCCTGGACAGGAGAGTGAGCGAGTGAGTGTGGTTTATTATTCTGTGACGCGTGTTTAGGGGTGAAGTGAGCCACCTGCGGCAGTGTGACGTGTCAAACGGACGGCAGTGTCACTCGTATACACACGTAGGCACGCGCTCACGCACTGTTCAGCATCAGTAGTGACACACCGTAGTGACGTACCCTCAGCAACTTCACGCAGACGCGCACCGTCGCCGCAGAAATCACTGCCGCGAGTCCGGGGTCCAGTACTGAAGCGTCAACAGAGGAGGGTATGTGTCAATCATCACTAGTTCCCTTCTCAGTCCACCGATTGTAAAACCAGGTCTGCGCCATTCCTGTGCGTCTCGATAACGCTGGTAGTATTGAACCCAAACCAGTAACAGCTACATCCATGCTATTATTTTGAAAACACTTTCATTAGGCAAAAAACATTAGCGTAAAAGGGATATTCAGAAGAAGAATTTACTAAATGTATTAATTGACCGTTGTGGGCATAACGTTTAAATCTAACGTCAGGGGCCTCACCGACATTTTTGCGCGTCTGTTCACCCGCCAGTGGTCACTGGGTCAGCCATTATTGCTGAAGTAGTCCCTGCACCCTACAATCATCCCTCGGTCGCCGTGCCGCGCGATACCGAACCCATCACGCGTCTCCGGCCCACCAGCCCACCGACCGCTCGTCATCTCCACCCGATCGAGACGAGAAGCGTGCCGCCCCGAAATAACACTCCAATGGGTAACGACCCGGTCCGAAACCCGCAGCCAATCGCCAAAGGGTCAGGGAGCACCGACTGCCGCGGGGCTGCTGAGAGTTACACGATTATCATGATCGATTGGATGATAACTCGGTGAAGATAGGTGCGGGACAGTAGTCTGTACTAGCTGATCTCATTCTGTCCGTTCGACTTCCGTGAGGGACGAAGTAAGTGTACCACTTATACTGGGATTTTGAGCTTGCCAAAATCGATTAACAGTTAATTCAACCAATAGGAAGAAATGGTATATGACGAATGCTTTATACATGAGCCTTGACGTGTTTTGAACGCGTACTTATACTTCCAGAAACAACTGACCAATTTGCACAATTGTTTGGATGTGTAAGAACTTCCATTGCGATATCTCTCTCACAAATCTCATTCTTGTTCAACACGTTTAATTCCTTTGATCCCCTACCAATACTGACCAGTGCAACTCTCCCACAGTGCCGGTGTGGGAGCCGGTAAGTCGCCACTCTCCTCATTGGCGAAGCACCTTTCACCGCGCCGGCGGCGGGCCTGCCGTGTGGCCGGGGTCAGGGGTCAGCAGGGATGCGGCACCGGGTCACCGGGGTCAGACGGGTGCCGTGCACCACTGATGCAACTGTAATGACCGCAGCAGGTACTGATCACTGAGCGGCACGGCCGGGAGCCGGACCAGAGAGCCGGACCAGAGAGCCGGACCAGAGAGCCGGACCCGAGAGCCGGACCAGAGAGCCGGACCAGAGAGCCGGACCAGAAAGCCGGACCAGAGAGCGGGACCAGAGAGCGGGACCAGAGAGCCGGACCAGAGAGCCGGACCAGAGAGCCGGACCAGAAAGCCGGACCAGAGAGCGGGACCAGAGAGCCGGACCAGAGAGCCGGACCAGAGAGCCGGACCACAGAGCCGGACCAGAGAGCCGGACCAGAGAGCCGGACCAGAGAGCCGGACCAGAGAGCCGGACCACAGAGCCGGACCAGAGAGCCGGACCAGAGAGCCGGACCAGAGAGCCGGACCACAGAGCCGGACCAGATAGCCGGACCAGAGAGCCGGACCAGAGAGCCGGACCAGAGAGCCGGACCAGATAGCCGGACCAGAGAGCCGGACCACAGAGCCGGACCACAGAGCCGGACCAGAGAGCCCGCCCGCGGGTCCTCCCAGCCAGACACAGAGCTCAGAACGGTTCGAAGAATTGAATGATGCTGGGTCTGCATGCGTTCTGCATATGCGTAGGTGGAATTCTTCACAGAAGTGTAGGTGGCTGAGCTATTATACCTTGGAACAGGGCGCGGGTTCCCGGCGACCACAATCGCCGCAGTTATGATGGCGTAAAGTCCTAAAGCCGTTTTCACGAAGGATTATTGCGCTGAAAAGATCGTGAAAAGTTTCTGAAAGGTTTCTGAAAAGTTTTGGTATACATGTCTTAGTATAACAGTCTTAGTATAAAAGTCTTAAGTATACAAGTCTTATAAAAGTCTTAAAACAGCTTGTTTTAAGACTTTTATACCAAAACTTTTAAAAACTTTCCAGAAACTTTTCAGAATCTTTTCAGCGCAATAATGCTTCGTGAAAACGGCTAATAAAAAAGTGTCAGAAGTGTGGGGTATATCACTAATGAGAACTGGGCTCTACCCATATTGTAAAGTGTTGCATGATGAACTAAGGTAGACAAAAGATGTCATCAAAATGCTTCAAAACAGATCATGTTTGGGTAGCCTTAGGCCGTTCAATTTCGAAATCTTATTACAAAATTAGCAGCTTGGGGATACGAAACTGCAAACCCTGTCGATAGAGTAAATTGTATGTAAATACCTACTCAATAGACATACCCTATCGCGGCCGTTTAGGGTAAAACTTAAGAAAACCTTGCTGCACCGAATGCCAAATGACTACATGACAGGCCTGTAAAACTGTTTCTGGCCCCTGGCCCACCTTTGTCTCGGTGAGTCAGACCGGAGACCATACGGGACACCAGAAGATAACGGAAGCCTGGGAAGTTGCGCCCCGGAGCCAGGCGCGCCGCTCTGACAGTCCAAACTTATTACAAACGGCCAACGTCCGATACCGACCGGCAAACGTACACACTTGAATGGGACGGAGGCATGCTAAACAGCTCTCCAGCGCCGTCCAGGCCACGCAAAAGTAGGGTTCAACGGAAGTCGGTCACGTGCACAACACGTGCGGAACACGTGTTTTGCGTTCCGGAGGAAAAATACTACAAATTTAATATAAATGACTTCAACAGCACAAAGCGATATGATTGGTTTCTATGGATGCCGCAAGACCTCAATTCCTCAATTCGAAATGCTTGGAAACATTTAAATGCATTATTACGTAGAGTATTTGCTAAGGAAGTTTAACTGTATCAATAGTCGTTTTCACAAAGTATTATTGCGCTGAAAAGATTCTGAAACATGTCTGAAAAGTCTTAAAAGTTTTGGTATACGAGTCTTAGTATATTATACATTCCAAGAAATAAATTACTGATTAAGGCGATATTATCACTATTCAATAGGTATGGAAACATGTATTGAGCTCATAACAAGTTTATGATACAAAATTGGCCGTTTTTAAAAGAACATATGAGTCTACACCTTTTTAGGCGCAAATTAAAACAATTGAAGACCAAATTAAAACAACTGACGACCAAATGAAAATAGCTGAAGACCGAAATAAAACAGTTGAAGACCAATTTAAAATAGATGAATTGCATATTAATACATGTAGTTGAAATGCTGTTAAAACGTATATGTGGATGTAGGACATGCAAACTGGAGGCCGAGTGGTGTCTTAATCGATTGCCGGTACGTGAACAGTTTTCTGAACTCATTAAGGAAATTCATAATCAAATACAAATAAAACCGCCTTTGATTGTATTTCCAAATGGTGATCAACATGGTACAACTTGCTACCTCCCCAACCACATGTGAAAATCAACATAGAAAAGTCAATAGGCAGAATGGTGGACTGTCAACACAGTCTTTTCAATAAAAGGCAAGGCAGATCTTCGGTAGAGTATCGAACAATAACATATAATATAACACGTATCTGAAGATATTGACGGCCGTTCACACGCCCATCGCGAGATCCAGCAGTGCCATGCATCCAGCAAAATGTTGTTGTACGTGGTTATATGCGTGCATGCACATGATGGGTGTGATGCGCGGCATGGCGGCATCGATGCACGGGTGGAGTTTCCTATTCAAATGGTGGGGCGACTGCCCTACCAACTTTGTGTTTTGCACCACCAATTTGGTCAGATTTGAAGGTTCCCTGGCGTTGAAGTGGCCACTTCTCACCTGAACCATTGAAACAACCAGCCTATATGACATTTTGCCCCACCAACTTTTTCTGGAAAGCTCCACCCATGCTGATCGATGTGGCGCTCGAGGTAGCGAAGCCGGTGCTCCGTCTGGGTCACCCCGGCCTCCGTCGCCATCGTCTCGTGGAAGCTGGCCGGCATGGTTTTCTACATATTTATTTATTTATTTGTACAGACATGGGGGTCTCCACTAGGCACAGTGGCTATTATGCCCCGATTCACGAATGACTAATGAACATTTTAAATAAAAATCGCACTCAATAGCTAACTACGAATACCCACATACATGATGCACGCATACACACATACACACTTACACACGTAAACAAAAATAATTCACTTGCATGTAGCGCATGTGCATGCGTTTGACTAAGCACTCAGGGTATAGTGAAAACCATGGGAGCTTCCTTACACATTGCGAAGTAATTTTTTCAAGTTGAGGGAGAAAGTCGCCTGGCGCATTCCATGCAGCTCGGTAGGAAGACTATTGTAGAGGTTTGGTGCCCTAACACAAAATCGTCGTTTACCGGCCTCCGTTTGACATCGAGGAACTGCGTACAAATAGTCCTGCCGAGTGTTTCGTTCCCTTTTCTCACGGTTAAATTGAAAAACAGCTGCGAGTGCATCTGGCTTGCCACTGCTGACAACTTTGTGTGCAAGGTTTAAGGTGAAAAGATCGACTAACTGTTGTGGCCGGAGCCAGCCCAGACGGTCCCAAAGGTCAGACACATGATCAAATTTTCGCCTGCCGAAAATGACCCTTGCTCCGAAATTGAGTACCTTTTCGATTCGGTCCAAATTTTTCTTCGAACCATTACCGTAGACCGAAATGCAATACCTGACTTTCGAGACCACGAGTGCTGTTACCAGTATGGTAATGACACAGTTAGGGAGGTGGTGTCGGGCGTGCGAGAGACCTGACAATATACCCACACAGCGGCGGCTGATCATTGATACGTGGGCTTCCCAAGACAACCTATTGTCGAAGACCAGGCCTAGATTCCTTACCTCGTTACAAGGTTCGAGGACAGTGTCACAAAAAGTGACTTGAAAATTTGGGAGATTCCGCAGATTTGGAGGGCTGCCAAAAACAATGAGTTCTGTTTTAGATGGATTGACTTTAAGAGAATTTGCACGGAACCAGGTGTCTAGACTAGCGAGAGCGGCTTCCATTCGGTTAATGAGCGCTGGAAGGTCGGATTTTCTACCGGAAACTATGACCTGCGTGTCGTCTGCGTATTTCACGATATCAGCTCCCTCTGAGTATAGCGACATATCGTTGGCAAAGACACTGAACAATAGTGGACCAAGGGCAGAGCCCTGGAACACACCCATGGTATTTTCAAGAGACTTTGAAGTCTTGGTCGCCCCAGAGCGGTCTCTCAACGCAACACTCTGTGTGTGCCCTCCTAGGTATTCACGGAACCAGGTGGTGTCAACTCCGTAGAGCTGCAGTTTCCTTAACAGAATATAGTGGTCAATAACATCAAAGAATTTACTCAGGTCGATAAGACATAAAAGCGTGATTTCCCCGCCATCGGTGGCGGTGATGATCCGATCGGTGACTGTCATCACCGCGGTTTCCGTCAAATGTCGGGGACGGAAGCCGTGCTGGGACGGGGAGAGCAGATGATTGTATGATAGGTAATGATATAGCTGGCATTGCACTAGCCGCTCGGCCAATTTGGTGATGACGGGTATGATATATATGGGTCTGCAGTTAGATGGATCGGACGGGTTGCCGGTTTTGAAAATGGGATGGATGATTGAGTGCTTCCATGAATGTGGAATATCTGATCGGGTAATGCAAGTATTAACAATGTTAAGGATGACACCACCGATAGCAGGGAAAGCCGCTTTCAAAATTCGAATACAAAGCCCATCTGAGCCATAAGCGGCTGTGCTGGACATGCCCATCAGCGTTTCTCGGAGCATCGGTAGGGTGACAGGGGAGAGGGAGAAACCGCAGGCGCCAACACGAGGGAGGCGGCAGTCAATAGCTGGGGCCGGCCCCTGTTTGTTTAGCTCGCTTGCCACCTTTGGACCCACACTGACAAAAAAAGTCGTTGAGAGAGTCAACGGATGTGTTAGGTACCACTCTCTGTCCACCCTTCTTACTCTGCACTACAGAACGAATGTTTCGCCACAGAGGCTGGACCTTGCTCATTGATTCGGCTCTGTATGTCGTTCCTCGTGTCTTTACGGATTGCGGCACGGACCGATCGATTAAGATCACGATACTCCCCCGAGTTCCGTCCCATAACTCTGAGTGCTTTACACCGTCGAGCCATGAGCTCCTTTGTAGCATCAGAGACGGGGGGAGCGGTCGGGTTCCTAAAAGTGACTTTTTTTCATTGGGGCGTGCTGGTTGAGAATCGTCATGAACAGTGACAGAAACGCTTCCCACTTCTCAGTTACAGTGACTGATCTAAACACATCCTCCCAGTCCACATGAAATAAGTCGTTATGGAAAGATGTGATGTCGATGCGTTTAAGACAGCGAGACATCACAGTGAAAGGTTTTACCCGGATATGATGCACTGCGATACGAAAACGATTAAACTTGTGTGGGCTAAAATGACAGAATTCAGTACAACAGTCAAGAATATTAGCACAGTTCTTCACAATGCAAACATCAAGCAGAGATCCAGCTGAAAACGTGGGCGATGTCACTATTTGATTGAGAGAATAAACAGTTAAAAATTCCTCTAAGCGTGATCGTGATATATCAGGCAGTGCCTTTATCATGTCACAATTAAGGTCCCCACAGATCACAACGGATGTGTTCGGATGGTTGATAGTGAGGTACTGCATCTGGGTTTCGAGATCTTCGAAGTCGGCCTGGAGGGCGGCTACAGAATGTCTCGGCGGTCTGTAGAGGGACCCGATGACCAGCTGACGCCCACGGTCCAGCTTCACCATCACCCATAGGACCTCCAGCTTACTGTCAAGAACGCGTGTGGTGCACATTTTCAGTGGAGCTGCGGTGATACCCACCTTAATGAGTGCCGCAATACCGCCGTAGCCGCGGCCGTCAGGACGATCTACCCTGGTAAGATTGTATCCGGGGATCGTGATGAGGCGGCTGGGGGTGGTGGGCTTCAACCAGGTCTCCGACAGCAGCATCACATCGTAACTGTGGCGATGGAGCTCCTGGGTTAGTTCGAGTATCTTCGGCTTCAGCGACTGGATGTTCAGCGCTCCGACCAGCAAGCCAGGTGACGCACCTGTTTGCCGTCGGCCGCGCTGCTGCCTGTCGTTATTTGTTCCTGGCCGCTGCGGGCTGTGGTTGATGCTACGCGACTGCGTCTGCGACCGAACAGCCCGGTCACAGCCGGCGGTTGGTGCGCCGCGAGGCGGTAGACCGTCCAATTCCGTCAGAATGCGACACCGACTGGACCCGTGTCGTGTGACGTCGCTGGAGATGACGTCACCCCTGTTGACGCCACTTCCCTCTTCATCAGAGTAGGATGGCACTAGTCTAAAAAAAAACGCTCACTTCACTCATGAGCAGCTGGCTTACATTGTGGCTTCCTTCTGTGGTAAACAGGAAGCCTGTTCGATTGATCCCTCCGAAGCGGCATTCTCGCAGTCGTCTTCTCAGATCGATGAACTTAGCTCCGTACGAACCGCACAGGTGTGAGAGCTGCTCATTCAGACAGCACGCATTTTGATATACGTCTTGGCCCAGATCATGTCTCTCCTCAACAGAGCAGACAAATACGTCCCTGACACTCTTTATCTTGCGTGACGATTCAATGGTGGTGGCCAGGCCTTCCAAAACGTGGTCCACGCTTCTGTGCGCCGCCAGGTCGTCACTACCCACATGTAGTACGACGTCCACCTCCCTGGCTCTTGTTTCTCGGACAGCGCTTGACACGTTACTAGGGACATCCTCTATAACGATACTTGGCACGCTCTTAAACATCTGTCTATCAAGGTTAAACTCGTTTTTTGCAGCAGCCGATATCCTATAAACGTTTGAGCCTCCGATAAGCACAGTCCCACGTCCCGACCGTTGTTTGTGGGTTTTGTTCGCATTTCGTCGTTTTTTCGTTACAGTCGTGAATTCACAGTCGTTTTCCTCATCTAAAACATCTTCGCATCTTCGTCCAGCACCAGTCGACCTCTCCTCAAAGTTCTGTTGCTTTGGCTCCGCTGTGCCAGCTCTTCGCTCCGACACTACTGACGCGTACGAGCGGGCACCAGTGTGAGTGACAAATCCAGGACTAGTGTTCTCGAATTTTTGAGTATGGGGGAATCGAGCCTTGGTATTGCGCTCTTGACGCATGTTTGTTTCTTGTTCATTGTCACCGGCTTCACCATTTTCAACCTCAGAACCCCGAAATTGCGAATGCAAACGTCCACCTGATGATTCTACACGAAAAAGCAGACAAATGCAGTGGGCCTTGCACTGATATGTTCGAATCACGCCACTCCGTCCTTCACGCTCCACAAACACACCCGGGCGGGTTTATATCCATTAAGTTAGCGACGATATCTTCGACGACAGTATTTACAACCTTAGGTCTATGAAGCATCGTCAGGTCTGTAGCTGATAGAGCATCTGACTGGCTACGTGTTTAAATTTGACTTTGACCTTGAGATCAGGTAAAAATATCGACACTTTATTTTTTGGCGCACGGTAAATTTCTCCATCGTCGCAAGCGACACGACGGATAGCCATTTCCGAGACATCTGTGACGGCAGTATCGGTCAACTTGAGATACAAATATTCGTCGTAGTATAGCCCGTGCAGTGTTCTATCAATGCGATGCTTCTTAGCGATGCTTCACAGACCTATGGTTTCTTCACAGACCTATGGCCGAAAAGGGCCGACGAGACCGCGCGAAGCGCGGTATCATGGGCTCTCTAAGAGTCTGGAGACCACGCGAAGCATGGTCTTTAGATAGTTTAGAGCACTTCAGAGGCCCTTTAGGTCCACCAGGGCCCTCTCTGAAAGACCAGAGGGCCCCATGGACGTTCAAAATGCCCCTGTGTAGGTCAGAGGGGTCTCTGGCTAGATCAAAAGACCCCTGGGCGAGTCAGAAGGGCCTGGCGGTTCTGGCGAGGGTTAAGAGGCCCCTCCGACCCGCCGAGGGTCCCCTCCGACCTGCCTAGAGGCCCTTCCAACCTGTCCAGGGGCCCCTATGTGTTGTTTAGAGACCCATTCGGAATGTACAGGGCTCTGACTCGCCCTGTCTCGCCCAGGGGTCTTTTGGTCTAGCCAGAGACCCCTCTGACCTACGCAGGGGCATTTTGAACGTCCATGGGACCCTCTGGTCTTTCAGAGAGGGCCCTGGTGGACCTAAAGGGCCTCTGAAGTGCTCTAAACTATCTAAAGACCATGCTTCGCGTGGTCTCCAGACTCTTAGAGAGCCCATGATACCGCGCTTCGCGCGGTCTCGTCGGCCCTTTTCGGCCATAGGTCTGTGAAGAAACCATAGGTCTGTGAAGAAACCATAGGTCTGTGAAGTAACCATAGGTCTGTGAAGAAACCATAGGTCTGTGAAGCATCGCTAAGAAGCATCGCATTGATAGAACACTGCACGGGCTATACTACGACGAATATTTGTATCTCAAGTTGACCGATACTGCCGTCACAGATGTCTCGGAAATGGCTATCCGTCGTGTCGCTTGCGACGATTGAGAAATTTACCGTGCGCCAAAAAATAAAGTGTCGATATTTTTACCTGATCTCAAGGTCAAAGTCAAATTTAAACACGTAGCCAGTCAGATGCTCTATCAGATACAGACCTGGCGATGCTTCATAGACCTAAGGTTGTAAATACTGTCGTCGCAGATATCGTCGCTAACTTAATGGATATAAACCCGCCCGGGTGTGTTTGTGGAGCGTGAAGGACGGAGTGGCGTGATTCGAACATATCAGTGCAAGGCCCACTGCATTTGTCTGCTTTTTCGCGTAGAATCATCAGGTGGACGTTTGCATTCGCAATTTCGGGGTTCTGCATTGCACATGACACGTGGCATGATTAAGCAAGAAATACATGTAAAAGCGCCTGGTGCCAGCGCGGTTCGAACCCACGACCAATCTACGAATACGCTATGAGTAGGCAGCTATACCGACTGAGCCATTTGGGCTGATGTGGTGAACACTGTTATTCAGTCTCCAATATTGGATCTCTGCCAGATCAGGACAGGTGACCTCTTGACCCTCGAGACAGACGGCCCTGACCACCACCCGGGTCGCTGCGCATTCCATTCCGACAACGCCCCGCACTCCCTCCCTCCCTCCCCCTCCCCAGGTCACGCAAACCTACGGTGGGGAAACCATCTTTGTGTGTGCCTATCGCGACCGTAGCGCCACGTGGTGGCAAGGGAAGATCATTATGAGACCGACTGTACATACCGGGTGCTTTCATAATTGCGTGAAGTCGTCAGGAGTAGGTAACAGGTAACAGGTAACAGGTAATAGGTAATAGGTAACAGGTAACAGGTAACAGGTAACATGTAACAGGTAACAGGTAACAGGTAACAGGTAACAGGCAACAGGCAACAGGTAACAGGTAACAGGTAACAGGTAACAGGTAACAGTGTCGTGGCCTCCACGTAAATCATGCGAATTATTTTGTGAAAATTGTGGACAGCTTCTCACTTGACAACATGGGACACCATCTCGTACATGAATTTGTCGACTTTGTATTCAGAAAGGGGAACACCTGAAGTCGATATTTAAAACTGTAATACTGCAATCTGCTTATCTGATAGCATTTCGAGTTGATATTTTGTGCCTTTGAGTGACAAAAGTCGCCAGTTACATGTGTATCAAATGGACCGGGAAGTAGCAGATTAGGCATATCAATTTTCGAGTTAGTAGCTGGTCGGACATTTTATCGACCTCTGGCAGTGGCACCCACCCCTGACTTGTGGAAAACTGGCGGATGGGAGGTCCCTAACCACACACCAAATTGGAACACAATCGGCTCAGCCGTTCCTGAGATATAGAATAGGGGTGTGCACGTGCTCATGTGCAGAGTCACCCCACCCCTGAGTTGTGTGAAAGTGGCGGCTGAGGGGTCCCTAACCAAACACGTAATTTACACACAATCGGCTCAGCCGTTGCAGAGTTTTTGCGAGAAAACACTTTTCAACACCCCTCACGCGGAACGCGCCACGCGCAGTGGTAGTCATCCACATGAGTCGGCTCTGGTCTCAAACAGGGTAGATTGGTGGGGCTGCTCAGCAAAGAAGTCAGCTTGTCAATCGGACGTGTGGTTGCAGAGATATGAGCTTCTCAAAAGCGTCGCCACGGATCGGGTCGGGTCGGGCCGGGCCGAGCCGGGCCGGGCCGGGCCGCTCATATTCATATTTTTCCCATATACCAGTAAGGCGCCGTAGTTGGCGATGAGCGAGCGAGCGTGAAGGAAATGTATCGAGAATTTCAACTCGATCGGGCAAGTATTTACTGAGATACAAAAAAGGGTGCGCACGTGCGCACGTGCAGAGGCACCCACCCTTGACTTGTGCGAAAGTGGCGGCTGGGAGGTCCCTAACCACACACCAAAATTTGAACACAATCGGCTCAGCCGTTCCTGAGATATAGGATAGGGGTGTGCACGTGCGCACGTGCAGAGTCACTCCACCCCTGACTTGTGGGAAAGCAGCGGCTGAGAGGTCCCTAACCGCACACCAAATTTAAACACAATCGGCTCAGCCGTTTCTGATATATATAATAGGGGTGTGCACGTGCGCACGTGCAGATGCACCTACCCCTGACTTGTGGGAAAGTGGCAGCTGAGAGGTCCCTAACCACACACCAAATTTGCACACAATCGGCTCAGCCATTGCAGAGTTTTTGCGAGGAAACACTTGTCAACACCCCTCACGCGGCACGCGTCACGCGCAGTGGTAGTCACCCACATGGGTCAGCACTGGTCTCCAACAGGGTAGATTTGTGGGGCTGCTCAGCAAAGAAGTCCGCTTGTCAATCGGACGTCCCGGTCCCTTTTAGAAGACTCTGTTTCGGGTCTTCACAACGGTTGTTTACGCTACAAGCAGCCTGCGTATATATGCCTAAAGTCCGTCGTTATAGTGTGCAATAGTTTACATATCCAAGCTACCATATGCATGACGTCATACATTGTACTACCCTTTTAGAAGACTCTGTTTCGGGTCCGCGAAACTTGTTTCGGGTCCTCACAACAGTTGTTTACGCTACAAGCAGCCTGCGTATATATGCCTGAAGTCCGTCGTTATTGTGTGCAATAGTTTACATATCCAAGCTACCATATACATGACGTCATACATTGTCATGAAGTTTTGTATGGCCATGAAGGAGAAAAGAGAAACATGTCCATTTTTCGACGGATATCCATCTATCGTCCAAACAAATGCCATATTCGTTTTTTTCAGCTCGAAATACCCAGTATAGCAAATTTCAAGACAACTTTCAAGGTGACCTATTCCCTTTAAGTGATTCTAAGATATTTGTGCGTGCCACTCTCCTGCCCCGCTGCCGGTCGGCGACTTCAGAGGGCGCCGAGGCTGTGTCAGACGGCATGTCAGGAGAGCATGCAGGTGACACGGCGGCCCGTCTCAAGTGGCATATCTTATCACCCGCTCCGTTTAATTGCGCGGTAATGGAGCGGTGTTTGACGTCGCCACAGCGGGAGCGGCGCCCATAGAGCGGCCCTGTTGTCTCTGTCCACCGCCACCGCCACCGGTAGTCGCTATCGCACGAGGAGACGTGACGAGCGGCATTGTTCGTCGTCGAGTGGCCGCCGTTGGTGGCGTCTCCCACGTGCATGGGAGCAGAGGGACGTCTCAGCACACAGGGACGCCGTATGCGCTGTAACGCAGCGTCGTGTAGAGTGGCGTGTTAGTCTGCTTCCCCGCAGAGGTCGTGTATCTGGCGTGATTTCCCGGCAGCAGATCTGCTCCCGCAGAGGTCGTGTATCTGGCGTGATGTCCCGGCAGCAGATCTGCTTCCCGCAGAGGCTGTGTATCAGGCGAGATTTCCCGGCAGCAGATCTGCTTCCCGCAGAGGTCGTGTATCAGGCGTGATTTCCTGGCAGCAGATCTGCTTCCCGCAGAGGCTGTGTATCAGGCGTGATTTCCCGGCAGCAGATCTGCTTCCCGCAGAGGCTGTGTATCAGGCGAGATTTCCCGGCAGCAGATCTGCTTCCCGCAGAGGTCGTGTATCTGGCGTGATTTCCCGGCAGCAGATCTGCTTCCCGCAGAGGCTGTGTATCAGGCGTGATTTCCCGGCAGCAGATCTGCTTCCCGCAGAGGCTGTGTTTCTGGCGTGATTTCCCGGCAGCAGACGTATGTTTGACATGTGTCGAGGGGTGACATGTGTTGTGTCTCGTAACTCGAGCGATGATGGGGCTGATGAGCTGAACAAGGACCGTCGTGACCGTCGTGAACAGGGACCGACTGTGTTTACCGTCGCAATCAATCGAGGGAGTGCGGTGTATGTTTAGAACACAGAACAGTGATAACTGATCCTGCCCAATCCCGGAGGCTTCAATCCCGGAGGCGATGCAGTTCAGATTCAAATACAGTCCACAAACGGTTGTAATGTGTGTTGTGTAAGCGATTTAATTTTTGTTTTGTTTTGTTAAATTTTAGGCATTTCGGTCAATATGACCATTGCATGCCTGTGATGAATCATTTGTATTGATATATGTTTAAGTGTCAGTCCTAGAAAAAATGGCGAGTTTGTTTCGTTTCAAACAAAATATTTAGTAAATAATGAAAAGTAGCCGTAACAGATATGGGTGTTCATTATCGAGTAATGAGGGCAGTGCTAATGTATGGAAGATGTTTTGCATTGGGGTATAAATGTCGGACGAAGGAAATTGGATAATGATCGTTTTCGTATATGTCTTGTCTATATTTATATATTTATATGTGTATATATACATATATATACCATATAATATATACTATATACTATATGCTATATTATATATTCTATATATTATCTTCTATATACTATATTATACAGTATATATGTCTATATATCTAGCAGAGAGACAAGTCAATGGTGGGCTATTGGTGGAATGTAACGAGGAAACGAGATGGATCGAGCCCGACCCAATGCTACACGTATAGCAGGACGTGTCGGCCGCTCCTGATTCGTGTTAGTACGCTGTGGGGCTTGAGGTGAGGGCTGTATTTTGGGAGTCTGGTCGTCACGGGCCGGTCGTGTGCCGCTCTCCTGCCGGCGGTCTGTATGGGCCGAGCCCAAACGAACCATAGCCTGCGGTGTGAGCCTGTCACGGTCGGGCCGAGTGCTGGCGCACCGGGTCACGGGCGGCGGCTCAAGGGCCGGGGAAGCGGTGGTCGTGGTGCTGGTTTCCACTGTGGATGGTCTGAGAGGTGCCAACAGTTTGAGGGGAGGGAGCTGAGGTAGGGGCTCAGTTTGAGTTTCACATGTGGCCGTTTGCTTTTTCGCTACCTGTGCGTAGGTCTTGGAAGTCGGAGAGGGCGTCTTGTCTTCTACCGCGCGACGTGCCTGTGGGTATGAAATGTTGGAAGATGCCTTCAGGGCGCAAATCTCCTTCTCCTTCTTCCACATGGGACACTGAGTGGAGGTCACGATGTGGTCTGTGGATCCACAGCTCAGGCACTTGGCTGGTGCAGAACAGGCAGAGCCGTCGTGCGGCGCTGCACCGCACTTGTGGCACCGGGCCTCTTGCTTACAAAATTTGACACTGTGGCCAAATTTTTGGCATTTGTAGCAGCGAAGGGGGTTCGGGATGTAGACGCATACGTTGTATCTGAGGTATCCAGCGACTAAAGTAGACGGTAGCGTGGTTGTCTGGAACGTGAGGACAAGAAGGCTGGTGTCACGCCTCTGTCCGTCACGGGAAGTTGTTAGACGTCGCACGTGCGAGACTCCTTCTGAGCGGAGACCTTCGAGAATGTCCTCCTCGGACATAAATCTCATCTCCGGGGCGAAAACCGTACCCTGTGTGGTGTTCCGAGCATGGTGCAGCGAGACAGTGACCGCCTTCTCACAGAACTTGGTACACTGTAGCAGTTTTTTTGTTTGCGCGTTAGTCTCGGTCTTGACAACGAGTGTGCCGTTTGCCGGAGTTTCGATCTGGAGAGAGGATGAGCCGCAGATGCCTTTGAGTTGTTTGGTGGGCCAAAACACGTTGATTTTGCGGAACGAGACATTGTCGTCGGTAGGCTTAATCACCAGAAACGAGCCATTGGAATCCAGGTACTGGTCAGAAGTCGTGGTCAATGGTGAGCCAGGGTTCCGTGCGTGGTCAGTAGACAAGCGAGGGTCGGTACCGGGAGTGGAGGCATGGGACGAGCGAGGGTCAGTGCCGGGGGCGGAGGTCATGAACGAGCGAGGTTCGGTGCCGGGGGCAGAGGTCATGGACGAGCGAGGGTCGGTGCCGGGGGCAGAGGTCTGGGACGAGCGAGGATCAGTGACCGTGGAGTCAGAGTCCATTGGGAGATCAGGAGAGGTCAGGTTCGGGTCAGAGTCAGAGTCCGAGACATCTTGTTTTCGGCGCTTTTTCCCCATGATGGGG
>JAXIVJ010011530.1:0-37500 GCA_036785665.1 Chirona hameri
CCAGAATAGCTGGATTTTTAATGTTAGCACCAATGGGAGTGGGGGGGGGGGGGCCAAACACCTAGCCGGGCCCACCAAACACCTGGCTGGCACTACCCTACTCAAAGTGTTGTGGCGACATTCATTGTGATAATTCATTGTCAACATTGTGTGGCGCTATTAACTGTGTATTGGTGCTTCAGTCTTGTTAGCAATTATCTACACCACAATAACATGCAAAGTCTGGTGTTACAGTGTGCATTGGCATTTGGCACTTTTGTGCATCAGCTTCAATTGACACCAATGGCAATGAAGTCTGGTATTTTGACCATGCCCAAAGATTGAACCTTTACCCTAAACATTTAGTTCCAACAAAACACCAATAACATTAAAATTGGGGATTTGGAAGCATTCAACTAACCAAGAATTTGTCCAAACTTTGCCAACCTTGCCCCTCAAACTGAGAAGTCTCGGACTGCCCCTAGTCAACCTATCTTGGAAACTACACATTTTTCATTAAGTTATAAGGAATCAAAATTATACCATAACAAAACATTAGTGTAAACTGTAGCAAGGTCAGACAGGACTGAAGCATTGACAAATTCATGCTATTGGTTTTGCACATGTAAGCCATAAAGGGAAGTTTGAAGTCCACTCCTAGCATGAGTAAGGCAATACCCAAAACAAAAACAATAGCATAAATTTATCTGGATTTTACCAAGTCGGACATTACCACAGCTTCCCCTATCATTGATGAAGGCATGCATTCATACAATTCCTAATGTGATGTTGATTTACTGGAAACTGAACATGCAAAATGAGTGGCGAGTGATAGGCATCATATATACTTTACAAAATATAGGTACACAATCATGTCAGATTTACTATGGTATTAATATCCACATGTTTGGCTTTGGTCGTGTGTAAATACTGCAAATTCATAGCGAGATTTCCGAAGAAAATCCATCTATCTACAAGTATGTATTTTGTATGCTTACCTAGATTTGACTGGGGTGAGGTCCACACCGTTTATACGTGGCCGATATATTTGTCGCGACCGAAAGACGAGGCATAACAAATAACAACAGATAAATACTATAAAAACAACCAATATTACTTGAACAACAAGCAACACCGGACATTCACGGCAAGAAACTGTGCCGTGATTTCTGCCGTGCGCCGGCATTGCGAAAGCGGGCAATCAGCTGATTATTTGAGTCTGTTTACTCCATTCACGGCATTTATTCGCCAAGGTCAAGGCAAAAACAGCGGCCAAAATGCCGTGGATACCCATTCACGGCATGCCGTGAATAGCTATTCACGGCATTTGGTAAGATGCCGTTGCCGTGAATGGCCGATTGTTCACGGCAAACCCAGATTCACGGCATTGGGTAAGATTGGCCCCAGGTACGTGACCCACCTCCAAAAATGTTTCCGGTCGCACCACAGCCACAGTTTTTGGGCGATCGATTGCGTACTTACAGGATTCCATAAGAGCAATAGTACCTACAATACTTTTATCTCGGATTTGAATATCGGTGACCTAAGGTCGGGTCAATTTCGTGATCTCCCCATTATAAGTCAATGGGGAAATAATCAAATGCTTCCTTTTCTGAGGATACGAATTATATCAGCCCAATTCCTTCTGGATCATGTCATCATAGGCAATTCTTGAAGTTCCAGGTTCAATTTTTGTTCAATGACCCCTAGAGGGTCAGATGTTACCCGAGGTCATCAACACTTTGTTGCCAATAACTCTCGACCAAAATCAAGATAGAGAAGTGAAACTGGCACCAATGTGTTTTCCTCGTCGAGGAACGTCTCCCAATGTAAAACATGACCTAATTGGGTTACCATTTGACCTTGACCTGAGGTCAAATTTTTGGGTTGACTTAATCTGGTCATCATGCATATGATACAAAGCGCCTTGACGAGACAAACACGATGGCGTCAAAATTATTTTCCTATCTTTGCTAGGTAAACACATATTTGTGAAAACTGTTCTGCTGAAAATAGTCTGTTTGACATTTGATTAGCTCTGGAGCCTAGACTATTCACCTGAGCTCAAATCTGAGGTCACCATGCACATTGCATTTTTAAATAGCTTTCCATTGCTTTTTTATTTGTTCCTAGCATCACAATTCCTGTGCTATCTGGGAACTTCTGGAGCGAAGTCCTAAAACTTTAAAATCTGACCCTTGATGACCTCTGGTGACCTCAATATTGACCTGAGAAAAAAGTTACCTAACATAGTTTCAAAATACATTCTGACGGGCTTTCGAACAGTGTCTTTGGTTTTTGTCTACGTCCCATAGAAGCCGAGTTAGAAGGGGGAGGGGGCGTCGAAACGCCCCCCCCCCCCCCCCCCCCGGCACGGCGAAGGTGGCACCGAGCACCGGCACGGCGCGGGTTAAAGGAAATAGCTGACCTTCAACATTAGTCTTAAACTGAGATAACAGTTTTGTAGCCCGTGTTGGGAATCCCCTATCTGCAAGTTTTCTTGACTGAAAAGACTCCAGCCGAATATATTTGATTTTTTTTGGCGAAGAAATGCGGTGCTGGCGAAAGAATGTGGTGCTGGATCTAGCCCGGGCAGAGGCTATACCATCAGCCAATCAGCTTGCAGCTGGTCCTAGCAAGTGAACCGCCGGCCGCCGGTTGGCACATCTCTAATGCGAGTCTATCCTTAACCCTATTTGTAACAGGCTCCTGGCTACCCCTATTTGTAACAGGGGGGCGGATTCCGCCCCCCCCCCCGGAGATCTCGAGATCTACCCGTCCGATTTTCAAAAATGAAACTGTGTTTGGTTCCCCTCAATACGATCTACATTTCTAAATAATAATACAAAATATACATTTTGGATAGGGGGGCAAAAACGACAAATTTTAGTGGTATTTTTGATCCAACATAGCTTTCATGTTTATCGTCCGATTTTAACACAACTAATAGGAATCATCGATAGAGATTGAATTGGACATTGATATATAACGGTGACGTTTTAAAATTCAAAAATCATAGGCGTGTGCAGGTCACTCAATATGGGGTGAAGTAAATGCGTAATAAAACCATTTTTTGATGTTGTTTTTTTGATAAATTAAATGGTATGTGTTTGTGACATTATACAAAACAGTTATAAATCATTTATTTTTTGCCATAGGCGGTACCAGGTTAGTGAAACAGGGAGGTCAAATTGGAAACAAATATTAACCGCAGACAAGTTGCTACCCAGCACTATACATATGTTACTGATCGTAGATAGTTCCTTTTTGCATGTTGTACTTCATTATAGGCGTATCCAGGATCCAAACTGGGGCGGCGCAAGACCTTTTGATAAGTATATTATCCGCTATTATGATACTAACTAGTCAACAGTGACTATTTCACTTACAACTTCAATTAACATTGCTTACCCCCCTTTTTACCCTACCTGGACTCGCCTATTATCTTATAATCGTTCGTAGAGTAGCCTGTGGTGCGTGTTTGATCCGAAAACTGCAGTATGTTATGTAATTGTACGCCCATGCCTCTTAGTTTCCTTGCAATAATATGACCCCCTTTTTCCATTCCTGAGCGCGCCTCTGCAAACAAATGACTTTATTCCCTTTGCTGGCCTCATATGTGCATACATCATTATAAGCTAAACGTCTATTGCGCCGTTTTTGCTGGAATATCGTCATCACCATGTCAGTCACCCCCTTTTCATGTGCCTGAACACGCCCCTGCAACTCTATATGTAATAAATTATGCAAATAATGGAAGTAGAAGCTATCTTTTACATCTTGATAGCTATAAATGTCCCTTACATTGCTCTATTGGCTTCCCGCCAAGCATTGAATACTTCCTGGAACCCCCCCCCCCCCTTTCAAGCCCCTGAAACCGCCTCTGCCATGCAATTATGATATTTAAATAACAACAACTAATTTGCACTTGTTGCAATCACCGTAAACCGATGTAACTCCTCCATACTTGAGGAAGTTAGGAAGAAACCGTGAAGATCGCATTTCCGTATTATCGCCAAATGTCGCCTCTGAGCCCACCCAAAACAGTACCCTGGAACCGCCTCTGTTTAGGTTAAGAACTCAAAATTTTTACTCCCAATGCGGTATTCAATTCTATGAAAAGTCCCAAAATTTAATGGACCTGCTCTCAGCCGTTCTGGAGATATCTGCGAAAAACATGAGGGGGGGGGGGGGGGGAATCCGCCCCCCCCCTGTTACAAATAGGGTTAAGCGACTACTTTCGAATCTGATTGGCTGAACCATTTTGTTTAATTCGCGTGACGTCAGGACTCTGACTCAGAGTATGCATATAATTTTAAGAAACAATAATAATGTACGGCCTTCTGTCCTGAATCGGCGCGATATAAGGCTATTTTTGACAATATAAAAATACATTGTATTAAAAAATATAATCAAATCGTGTTTGGGAAACATTTTCCAAGGTGAACTATTTCCTTTAACAGCTCCGTTTCAAATTTCGGCTTTAAAATAAGAGGCCGAAAATTTCGTGTCAAATCCAGGTCTCCTCTTATCTGTGGTTTATATAATTCGAATTATGTATATGGGAGATATCGCCCGAAGAAAATTAAAGCTTTGGGCGACATTAAAGAGATGCCTGAGACTATAACTCGAAAACCGTTCGACGGACGGGGCTTACAATTTTACAGCGTGAATCTACGGCCCAGATGACCCCGACACCTAGTTCAATCGAAATACGAGAAGTAGGATGTTATGGTTTGGTCGATCTGACGTGGGCTGCCCCGGATGGCCTCTGGTCACGTGACTTTGAGGTCATAGAGCGACTACAAGGCTGATGTTATATATCATTGAAAGCAAGTCGACGAGATAAGCATAATGCCGTTTATTTGAGCTCTCTAGCACAATTACGTGCAAAGTTATCACCAAAGACGTGCTGTGCTGGTGACCATGATTTTTCCAAATACACAAATATAAATACAATATTTAGAGAAAAAAAACTATCACAATTTTTTCAACATCGAATGCTCATGTATAGATGTCGATTCTGGCATGGACAAAATTCCGAATTTTAAATGGCCACATTATAAAATCACGTGATTTAACCTGAGATCACGCGTTGAAATTCCAAAACATTATAATTTTCCAAAAAATATTATATCATAATAATCTATTGTTACTGATGATTCTGATGATATATAGCATTATATGACTCACATGATTTAGATGGGAGATATTGCCTGCTGAAAATTATAGTTTTGCTTGACATTACAAAGTTGCCCGACGCTGTAACTCGAAAACCATTTGACGGACGGGGCTGGAAAGTTCACAGCGTAAATCTATAGCCCAGATAATCCCCACCACGTAGTTTTATCGAAATATGAGATGTAGGGTGTTATTTCGAGGTATTTTGGTCGATCTGTCTTGGAATGCCATAATCCCCCCCCCCCCCTCCAACGAAAAATCGGTAGGCAAACGCGTGTTTTTGCCCCCGCCCTCAAACCGTTCCGGGAGGTTGTGAATTTTGCTCCGGGAAGGCGTGATTTACCCCTCTCTCCCGCTCAACGACTCCTTCGCGCTGACGACCCGACGCCGCCCCCCCCCCCCGCTCAACGAATTTTTGCGCTGACAACCCGACGCCACCCCCCGCCCCGGTCAACAATTTTTTAAAAGGAACGAAATTCCCCCCCCCCCCCAAATAAACAAAAAAACTCCTAGATTCCTAGAAACCTCCTACTCCTAAACTCCTAGAAACCTAGATCCGCCACTGTGCTGGAGGAACTCGTGCGCGTCCTGCTGCGCCGAGCCGCGGAAGCGCGCGTGGTGTCGGCCTATCACATCTTTCAGGTCGTGCAGCGCCACTGATCTGTTGTGGCCACTCCAGAGGACCTTGATAGCAGCTGCTAGCTTCTGGGCCACCTTGCCGTGTGACAGCTCACCATCGTGATTGATGCAGTCCTGGTGGAACTCGTTGGCGAAGAAGTTGTTGAGGTCCGGCGTGTTGTTGATGCACTGCACCACGGCGTTCAAGTAGCAGGTGTTGCCCAGATTTTTTAGGCCGGTTAACGCCGAAGCTGGGAGTGGTGACCGCATTCCTTTTGAACCAGGTTCCAGTTCAGAGTTTTGATCTTCTGCTTTCTTGACTGTAGCCTTCATCGCTGCAACTCCCATGTCGGAGCGGGCAATTCTGGATGTAACAGCTCCTGCGTCTCCGGCCGCCGCCAGTCGCACGGCAGTGGCGTTACCGCGCACCACCGCCACCGATATGCGCTGCATGAGGCGCTCCATGTCCCGTCGGTCTCCGGTTGCCTGAGCGATGCGTCGGCCGAGCTCCTTTAAGAAGGAGTGACTGTCCGGGCCGAGCGCACCGGACGTGTCAACGGCGATAGGTCGAAACAAATAGCGCCGGCTTATATCGGCATATCGCCGGCGGTTGCAGCAGCGATCGCCCGTGCTGCGGACGCGGTGACTGACGAGGCGCAGAAGGTGTCGACGCAGGTGGCGTCCCAGACGAGGCACTTGCCTTCTGCGTAGGGGAAAGTTGTGATGCCGTCCCGGCGCCGTCCATCCCCGCGGTCCAAACCAGCCGGCTCGAGAACCGCTGCCATGCCAGCGGTCGCCAGCCCGCGCTTAAAGGAAATAGTTCACCTTCGGTAAAATTTTCAGAACACGATTTTATTATATTTTTTAATACAGTTTCTTTTTTTCTTTTCAAAAATGGTCCTACATCGCGCCAATTCAGGACAGAAGGTCGTAAATTATTAATGTTATGGTGTGCGTTATTGGTCTGCGCATGCTCAGGCCAGTGCTGGCACTCTCAGACGGTACGGTATATCATATATGCGCCGCATTCCTTCGCCAAAAAGTCAAATATCTTCGGCTGGAGAGTCTTTTCAGCCAAGAAAAGTTGCAGATAAGGATTTCTCAACACGGGCTACAAAACTGCTATTTCAGTTCAAAATCCCATGTTGAAGGTGAACTATTCCTTTAATCACATTGTTCAGCTCCGCATGGCGCGGGAAGCGCCCGGCGCTCAGTTGGCAGCAGCGACCGTGCAGGCCACGCTCATCGATATCGAATCCGCAGCGGCAGCGGTGCGGAGGAGCACATATCTCTGCGCCAACCCGCAGGGCGACTGCCGTC
The DNA here is from genome assembly GCA_036785665.1 of Chirona hameri. Lineage (NCBI taxonomy): Eukaryota > Metazoa > Arthropoda > Thecostraca > Balanomorpha > Balanidae > Chirona > Chirona hameri. The sequence goes on from JAXIVJ010011530.1 coordinate 7,099, forward strand.
CGCAGTGTGTCGGAGTCTAGCAGTGTGCCAACGTAGGCGGCTGGGAAGGCGTTTAGCCAGGCGCCGGAGTGCAGCTGCGCAGCGGCTCGGAGTTGGGCCCGGTCCACTTCTACCGTGCTGTTTTTCAACAGCTGCTTGCTGATTGCTCCTGCCCCTGCACGATCCCACTCACGTTGGTGCCGCTGCCTAGGCTCTTCCGGCGGCGTCAGGCATGTGCGTCGTTCCCACTCAGCGATGAGATGTCGTGTGGCCTCGCTAACGCGAGTAGCGACGGAGCCGTTGATGTTCACTATCGTGTCAGCTGACGCTACATGTGATGCGAGGTGAGCAGGCAGGGCAAGATCAGCCGTCATCCTCACACCAAGCCCACCGAGGCTAACGGGCAGCGTCGCCTGCCGTCAGGGGCGCAGCCAGACCTTCAGAAAGGGGGGGGGGGCAAGGCCCTGGGAGAGGCCCCCCACCCCAAAAAAATACCCCTGGATATGAAAAACTCTACGGATTTCGGCCACTTTATTTTGTGAGGCCCCCTTTTTAACCATTTTTCTTCGTCTACTTTTGATGAGCTGGATTGAACCAGGACCCTCAGTAGGCATTGTACTGAGCGCATTACTAATTTGTATTGTTACGTACAGGAGATAAAACATATCTTAGCTGACAACAGGTGGGGTCGGCTTTTGAGTGTGGGGGCGGCTGTAATGACGAAAAATGTACCCCCATTTTGATATGTGTATTTAAGCCTTTGCAACATTTATTATGTGGATTTTCATGTTATAGTAGGTAGGTATGTACTTGTTTGTTAGCGCCGCGAAGCGGCGCCAAATTTTTACGGTTTTGCCTGATAAAACCCAGAAATATAGACGGTGGGCCTTGCAGCTCGGATACCAAGCTAAAAATGGTATTCATTCAATTCAGCGTTACGACGAACCGATGATGATGACTATGACTTCGTTATGACGATGACTACCGATGTGGCGCCGCGAAGCGGCGTGAAAATTTTAATTTTACGTCCTGGAAAACGAAATGTTAATATTGGAACCAGACCGTGAGGTGAGATGGCTTGATGAGATGGTCCTGGCCTGTTTCCACTATTAGCTCTTCGGTCCAGCAAATTGTGCACCGCTGGAGCAGCTTCCGGGTGCCGATCTCCTCGTTTTTGCGTTCGTGTCGCCTTTTTCGGAACTCGGCAAACTAGCTAAACATGTAGCCTGCATGAAAATTAAAAGTGAATATTTTATGGAGGGAATGGGCCCTGGGGTCAGCAATTACCGCCAAGGAGAGCCTCTGCCAGACACTTAATGATTTTTGTTTTCTCTCCCATTTCCCAAAATATGTATAAGCAATTGCGAAACTTATGTCATGCCGCGAAGCGGCGCGAAATTTTCCAGTTTTTGACTGCACTGCAAAGGCAATTTGTACGATAAATTGTTAATTTTTCCCGCAAAAGGTGGGGGGTCGACCCCCCCCCCTCCCCCACCTTCTAAAAGTGCGGGGAGTTTGCCCAGACCTCCCCCCGACCCTCCTGTCGGCGACGCCCCTGGCAAACAAATATTGAAGCACACACTTTCCTGAGAGGAAAATTGCTAAATTGTTTTGTACTACCACCGCCCCCCCCCCAATTCAAAAAACGCATCAGACATATCAAATTACCATTTTTAAACCCAAGAAAACATTGCACCAGGTGGGTCAGAGTACAGCACATTACCGCTCATTATGACTGCGCCGACCACGGCTAGCAGGTGCTCCAGCTAGAGCAGGCGCTCCAGGCGACGGTTAGCAACCCCTGGGCAGGCTCGAAGGCCCCGTTCACAGACTCAATGGCCCTCTGGATAAGCTCGAGAGGGCCCTGAACAGACTCAATGCCCCTTGGCAAGCCGAGAGGCCCCTGATCAGACTTGAATAGCCCCTGGGCAGGTTCGATAGGCTCCTGAACAGGATCAATGGACCATTGGGAAAGCTCGAGAGGCCCCTGAACAGACTCTAATGGCCCCTAGGCAGGTTCAAGAGGCCCTTGAACAGACTCAATGGGCACCTGGGCAAGCTCGAGAGGCTCCTGGGCAGGTTCGAGAGGCCCCTGAACAGACTCAATGGGCCCCTGGGCAAGCTCGAGAGGCCTCTGGGCAGGCTCTAATGGCCCTGGGCAGGTTCGAGAGGCCCCTGAACAGACTCGACGGGCCTCTGGGAAAACTATAATGGGCCCCTGGGCAGGTTCAAGAGGCCCCAAACAGACTATAATGGGCCCCTGGCCAGGCTCGAGAGGCCCCTGAACATACTCAATGGGCCCATGAACATGCTCGAGAGGCCACTGGGCAGGTTTGTTTGGCCGTAGGTGGGCTCAATTGGACCCTGGACAAGTGGACATGCTCTAGAGGCCCCTGGGCCGGTTTTTGGGGGCCCTGAGTGGGCTCAATGGGCCCCAGGGAATGCTCTAAAAGTTCCTGGGCATGTTTGTGCGCCCTTACGTGGGCTCAATGGGGCCCCTGGACATGCTCGAGAGGCCCCTGGACAGTTTTTGGGCCCATCGGTGAGCTCAATGGGCCCCTGGACATGCCCAAGAGGCCCCCTGGGCTGGCTTCGAAAGCCGTTCAGTGTCTCTGAGGGCCCTTGACATGCACCAGAGTGACCCTTTCCTGGTTTGAGGGCTCCTCTGTGACTTTTTGAAAGCCATTTAGCTAATGCAAATAGTATCTGGGCCAATCTCGGCGGGGCCCCCCGTGACCCGTAGGGGGGGGGGGGGCAATTGCCCCTTTGCCCCCCCCCCCTGGCTGCGCCCCTGCCTGCCGTCAAGCATCACCATGTAGTTGGACGTTCGTGATGGTCTCCACGCCACGGAGAACGGCTTCGTCGATCCTCGTGAGCAGTGCAGGGTGACGGTAGGCCGGAGAACTGCGCAGAAGATACAAGAGGCGAGGGAGAGTCACGTGATTCTCAAGTAGGAAGAACGCCTGGTGTGCCTCATCCAGAGCCTTAAGACGTCTGACAAGCTTTTCTACCATATGTTGTCCAAGTAGTAGTGTAGCGGACGTCACGCCGCGGCTTGATGTCTTATGTCTGTATTATTAAGTGTCTTGTATTATTTAACTGCCGCGTATCTTCCTTTCACCTTCCATAGCTTTCAAGCGCGCCACAGTTGTCAACCGGCGGCCGCATTCCGCCAGATCGGCACAATAACTTCTAGAACAAACGAATACATATTATCTAATGATCTAACTTATATATTGCTAATTCTATTTACCTGTCGTTCGTTTTCTTACTTCATATTTCGCGCACTACTCGTCTTATTTCGTTTCATGTAAATCTGTATGCGCGTTCGGGATTTTAGTATTCGTTTGGTACCGAATTGTGCCGTGTGTGATCGTCCTTCTCGCCATGTGCTTCGACGCGCAAGGTCGCACCCGCTCTGCCGACAATACGATCGTGAAGCCTCGCTCGAACTCTCGATGACTCAACACGGCGCACGTGATCGCTACAGTAGTCTGCGTCTTATCTGAGGATCGTGGATGGGCGCGCCAAGCAGCTCTAACTCGTCCATGGAAACTTCAACTTCTCGGATGTCGCCTGTCGGGAAGGACGTTGTGGAGCTGCTGCAGAGCGTTGGGGTTATCCTGATGTGTGTATTCTCCTAGGAAAGTAACCTCACACTTTGTTGCATTAAAGGAAATAGTTCACCTTGAATTTTTTTTACCAAACACGATTGGATTGTATTTTTTAATACAATTTCTTTTTATATTGTCAAAAATGGCCTTATATCGCGCCGATTCAGGACATAAGGTCGTACATTTGTATTGTTTATCAAAACTATGTGCATACTCTCTTAGTCAGAGTCCTGACGTCACGCGAATGTACAAAATGGTTTAGCCAATCAGATTCGAAAGTAGTCTCGTAAGGATAGACCCGTATTGGAGATGTGCCAACCGGCGGCCGGCGTTCGCTTGCTAGCACCAGCTGCAAGCTGATTGGCTGATGGTATAGCCTCTGCCGGGGCTAAAACCAGTACAACATTCTTTCGCCAGCACCGCATTCCTTCGCCAAAAAATCAAATATATTCGGCTGGGAAGTCTTTTCAGTCAAGAAAACTTGCGGATAGGGGTTTCCCAACACGGACTACAAAACTGCTATCTCAGTTTAAAACTCATGTTGAAGGTGAACTATTTCCTTTAATGCTGAGACCCACTTTGTCTATGTCTGCCTTGATCTGTTGGATGCTGGAGATGACGCGTGGCAATACCAGACTTCACGTCTGGAGACGGGACAGGTACTGGGCCTCACGTCTGGAGACAGGACAGGTACCGGGCCCGTAGGCAGGGCAGGTACCAGACCTCACGTCTGGAGACAGGACAGGTACTGGGCCTCACGTCTGGAGACAGGACAGGCACCGGGCCCGTAGGCAGGGCAGGTACCGGACCTCACGTCTGGAGACGGGACAGGTACCGGGCCCGTAGGCAGGGCAGGTACCAGACCTCACGTCTGGAGACAGGACAGGTACTGGGCCTCACGTCTGGAGACAGGACAGGCACCGGGCCCGTAGGCAGGACAGGTACCAGACCTCACGTCTGGAGACAGGACAGGTACCGGTCCTCACGTCTGGAGACAGGACAGGCACCGGGCCCGTAGGCAGGGCAGGTACCGGACCTCACGTCTGGAGACAGGACAGGTACGGGTCCTCACGTCTGGAGACAGGACAGGCACCGGGCCCGGAGGCAGGGCAGGTACCGGACCTCACGTCTGGAGACAAGACAGGTACCGGGCCTCACGACTAGAGGCAGGGGAGGTCCGGACCCCACATCTGGAGATAGGACAGGTATCGGGCCTCACGTCTGTGGACAGGACAGGCACCGGGGCTCACATCTGGAGACAGGACAGGCACCGGGCTTCACGTCTGGAGATAGGACAAGTACCTGTCCTGTCTCGAGGAGCGGATCAAGGTCATGCAGTCAAATTTGTTTGGCACTCACTCCTCCCCACCCACTTTAAATCCATTTTCCATGGAGTTAATCTGCTGGTGTTCCATTTCAGTCAGTGGCGGCGGAAGGTATTTTGGGATGGGGAGGGGGAAAAAACCCAAAGGGCCCCTCGGTCAAAGCCCCCCCCCCCCAAACAAAAAAAAATGGTGCGAAATGGTATCTCCTCGGATTTAGGTCACTATATTTTGAAGAGCCTCTAAGTGTTCGCAAGAAAAACGTCGGACAGCCCATGTTGAAGTTTCAAGCCTTCTGAGGGCCCCCTTAGGCCGACTGAGGGCCTACTGTCGGCCTCAGAGGGCCCTTGAGGCTGGCTGGGGGAACCTCGGGGCACTCGGTGTCAATTGTTCGGTCATAAAAGAAAAAATCGAACCAACTTCTTGAAAAATTATCACAAAATTTACAAATTTATGGGGGGGGGGAGGAAATTATATGTTTGACCCCCCCAACTTCTTGAGTGTGTGTGTGGGGTGGGGGGGGGGGGGTAGCTTCCCCCTGTCCCCCCTCATCCGCCGCCACTGATTTCAGTGCTTGTGGAGCTCCTCTGCAGACCTACGCAGCCGGGAAACTGCACCTAGTGCATACATTGCAAGTTCGCTCAATAGATAGCGCTGTGAGCGGGTGCCATAACATCATTACAGGAAATGCCGAGAAACAGCTTTATTGTCCATGATAACTCCATGACAATCACTACGGTTGTCAAACAGCATACGGATAATTCGAAAATGATACTTTAAAAAAATTGTAAAAAATAATTAATGCCCAAATGTACGATATTGACGAACAAATTGCAAAAGTGTCCCCAAAAAGAGGTCGGTTGGCACCTCCAAATTTCATTAAAAATGTGAAAAAAATTAATGTAAGTTTGTAATGATATAGCGCATAATAATTTCACTATTAATCTGTGCATGCTCGCAAAAACCTATGGAATGACCCGGCCTAATATTAAATGCGTAAATGGAGTATTTTTAATGGTCTATCTATTGTATTCGTTTTTGGGATTCTCAGACTTCAAATTTTCACAAATTTGGGGTACCTCAGATTTTGACATAATCTCAAAGTCAAATGGTGACCTTGAGGCCAAAATATCTTGGTTAAAAAATGTATCCCGTCACATTGTCTATCGATTGCATACTTGTCGATTTCTTTGGTTTTGTGGTTTTCTCAAATCATGTCGCAGATTTAGTCGTAGGTATATAGGTAAGTTTAATTCGACCTGATCTCAAGGTGAAACGGTGACCTTGAGATAGAAATATATAAATACGTAAATGGAGTCTTTTTGATGGTCTATCTATTGCATTAGTTTTTGGGATTTTCTGTCTTCAAATTTGTGAAAATGTTGGGTACCCCAGATTTTGACCTGATCTCAAGGTCAAACAATGACAATGAGAGCAGCAAATCTTGGTTAAAAAATGTAGCCCGTCATATTGTCTATCGATTGAATACTTGTCGATTTCTTTGGTTTTGTGGTTCCTCAAATCCTGCCGTCGCAGATTTAGTCGTAGGTATATGGGTACGTTTAATGCGACCTGATCTCAAGGTCAAACGGTGATCTTGAGAGACAAACATGAACCACTTAAAGGAAATAGTTCACCTTCAGAAATTTTTCAGGACACGATTTTATTATATTTCTAAATACAGTTTCTTTTTTTCTTTTTAAAAATGGTCCTACATCGCGCCAATTCAGGACAGAAGGTTGTAAATTATTGATTTTATGGTGTGCGTTATTGGTCTGCGCATGCTCCATGGCAGTGCTGGCACTTGCCGGTCTATCTATTGCATTAGTTTTATGGATGGATGGAATGGATGAATTTCCGAAGTCAGGCCCCGCGCTAAGCATAGCTTGCTGCGCAGGCCCTGACCCCACCACCCGATCAAGCAATTCCTGACGTCCGGCAGAATTTACAAGCGAAAGTTTTACGTGCCCGACATACCTGGACACGGTCCACACGGACCTTGACTTTTCACCCGCTATAACTTCCTTTTTAGCAGGGGCTCCGCCACAGAGGGGGGGGGGACAGGGTGAACATGTCCCCCAAACATTTTCTGATTTTAACATTACGCCTATGGGCGTTGCATGGAAATAATCGACTTCAGAATGCCTCCGTCCCCCCAACTTTCGGCAGGTGGCGGCGCCCAGGGGTGTGGTTTTATGAAAATTATTGTGGGTGCCCAAACTGAAGTTTATTTTGCCCCCATCCCTCGCCCTCCAGCAGCCAACGAAAAACATTGGTGCTGATTTTTCGTAGATAGGGGAAGGTGGGGGAATTCGGATCAGTGAGTTTGATCATGACCATGATAATAGAGCAAATAACCGGTAACCTCATAATAAATAAACACAAATTGAGCCCAAAATTTTACTGTTAATTTGTTTTTATCTGTTCAGGCTTCATCAGCATATGGTAATACCATATTTTAACATATTTTTTTGGAAAAATATATGGACGTTGAAGTAAATATACGTGCATTGTGCATCGAACAACTTCAAGCATCAAATAAAACAATGCTTTAATAAATGTATGTTGTTTTTTGACAGTTAGTGTCATGGCAAAATTTATTATGTGCTAGGAAAAGTGCGATCATAACGGCTGGGAATATTTCAGACTGATGCTTGGCATAAAAACCTACTGCCCAATCATCTGATGATCAGTGCAATCCTGATCTTGAAAAAAACTGTTTGTATTTCATTATGATGCATTTTGAAACATGTTCTTGGTTGTGGGTGCCGAAAGGCTATTGTGGGTGCCCATTTCAGTTTTGTGGGTGCCAGGGCACTCACAAAGAGATAGGAAACCACACCCCTGGCGGCGCCCTTGCTTTTTAGGGCTTGCCAAGCTTAGCTTTTGACCTTTTCGTAATGACACGAGCACATTCTATAATTGTGGAGATTTTCAAGAGATTCTGAGGGGTCCGCCCAGCCGAATAACGGTCGAATATCGATCTCGAATTTGAATTTGAATTTGTGGCCAACTTTATAGACGTGTTTTGGAAGGAAAAATGTCAGATTTGGGGATTTCTCGGTACTCTGGGATTAAAAACTAATGTTAAAGGTGTTATATTCAAGAACGCAATTAATTTCAGTTTTCATGATTTTTTTGCTTATATTTTGTTGTGACATTCAAGAGCGGCTTCCCATTGGTCGAGTACCGTGACGTAATGGGACTAAAGTCAACATTCTGAAAAAGTGCGGCAATAAAAACACATTCATTTGTTGGCGCGGATGAACACGTGGGAGCAGTGTTGCCGTCCTGGTACGATTGTACCAGATCTGGTACTTTTTCGACCTTTCTGGTACGGAGGTACGCCGGAACGAAATCTGGTACTTTTTCGCCGAAATGCATTTTTTTTTGCATTTTAATATTTCTTTCAAGCTAAATAAAAAACAATTCTTTTAGTCAGGAAGGATGGTGTTTCTTATCATAATTTTGCATGCATCGGATTCGGAATTATTAATATTCCTGTTGTGTGCTAGCAGAAGTAAACAAGTGGAAAATTTGCGCGCCACGCCGGCTGCCAAGGCCGGGCCGCCGGCTGCAGGCTGAGGCAGTTGTGTTGCGAGTTGTGTTGTGAACAGTGAAATGTGAGTTGCGTCGACGGTCGAAGGGCTAAGGAAAGAGTCTAATTTGAATCAGTGTCCCAAAATTGTGCGATTTGGTTGGAAAACTAAACGACACCCAACAAATAATAATTTTCCATTCTCACTGGCATATTATTGTGGCAATTTTTCACTCCTTCATTGCAAGCTCATTTTTACTCCTGGATAAATGTATTTTGCTTGGAAGATTGGCACTCTCAGCATAGCATTGCATATTGTTTGAACCTTAAACCAAGCTTATAACGTACCATGTACAATTGTGAAACTATTTTGCTGTACGATGCACAACAAAACTGCCCGCTTTCTGCTATTTTGACCGTGGTCTTTTACTCCAATTTCACCTCTCATATCATTTTTGGGCTCTAATTTCCCACTCCGACACCCCGTAAAGAAACCATCTTTGCCAGTGCAAGCAAGCCCCACGCTGAAATAAAATTCTAGTTGCGCCACCGGAGGCCTATTTCACAATTTCACAATTTGGGACACTGATTTGAATATTTGTGAGCGATCCAACGGAATGACAATCTGAATCCGTGAGGAATCAGGATGGGAAAGGAATATGAACAAAAGTATCGTAAGGAGTGGGAAAACGAGCCGGAACTAAAAGGCTGGCTGGTGCAGTCCAAACACGATAGCGCGAAAGCGTTCTGCAAGATCTGCAACAAGGAGATCACGGCCAAGCTGCCACATCTGAAACGACACGGGACAACTGAGGGTCACAAGAAGAACGCAGCCGGCTCCGCAGGCTGTAGTAAGCTACCAGCCTTCGTTGCCGCTGCGGAAGAGAAGCATGGCCACGGTAAACAGCAGGACGATGTAGCCCAGGGCGAGCTACTGCTGGCGGGGTTCATCGCTGAACATAATCTGCCAATATCGGTAAGCGACCATCTCGTGCCTTTAGTCAAAAAGGTATGCCCAGATTCAGAGGTGGCGAAAAAGCTTAAATCAGCCAGAACGAGGACAACTAAGACTGTTAATGACGTCATAGGAGCAGAGGAGAAGCAAAGAGTGAGTGAACTCATGCGCAATAACCCATTCTCGCTGATATTGGACGAGACGACTGACAGGTCTACGAGCAAATCTCTTGCCATTGTGGCGCGAGTTTTTGACGATCGAGATGGCAAAACCAGGGACCTTTTTTGGACTTCGTGGAGGTGAAGGATGCGACCGCCCAGGGCTTGTATGACGCCACACGGGAGTTGCTGTCCGTTAACGATGTGCCACTGAAGAACATGATTGGACTTGCGGCCGATAATGCTAGCGTCATGATGGGGCGTCACCAGAGTGTGCAGGCACTGTTTAAGAGAGAGCTGCCGCACATCTTGATCACCGGCTGCATATATCACTCCCTGCACCTGTGCGTCTCCGCAGCGTGCATGAAGCTGCCTTCAACCATAGAGGATCTAGCCCGAGACGTGTACAGCTATCTCAACAACAGCCCGAAGAGACTCCTCGAGTACCAGACTGTGCAGGAACTCGCCAACGTCCCAGTCCACAGGCTGCTGCGCCCCTGTAGGACGAGGTGGCTCTCCCTCGAGGCGGTGGTGAAGAGGATGTACGAGCAGTGGGCGGCCCTACTCCTCTTCTTCCAGCAGGCGGCGGACGAGGATCACCTCCTCGCCGCCCGGACAATCCTGAACGCCCTCCGCGACCCCATATACAAGATGTACATCGCGTTCCTGAGCTACGTTCTCCCACTGATCACGAGGGCGAACGAGGTGTTCCAGTCAGAGTCATCCAAGATCCAGTATGCACGAGCTGCGCTCCTGAAGCTCTACCTCTCCGTGGCCAGCAACTTCCTGCGTGCCGAGCCAGGTGTGCGACTGGAGACGGTCAGTCCTGATCATCCCAGAAACTTCCTCCCCCTGGAGCAGATGTACTGCGGCGCCAACGTCGAGGCCGTCATCCTCTCAGAGTCTGTTCCCCAGGAGGTGGTCCAGACCTTCCGCCTGCGTGTGCAGATGTTTTACACCGAGCTCTGCAAGCAGATCCGGCGACGATTCGACTTCAGCGACAAGACCTGGGAGCTTCTGGAGCTGCTGAACCCGACCTCGCAGGCGCCCTCCATCGTACCGCTGGCGCTGAGATTCCCCAATCTCGTCGAAGAGACCGAGTACGAGGCCCTGAACTCGGAGTGGCGAGGACTCCAGCAGGCAGCAAAGGAGCAGCTCCCGGACAAGGAGAAGCCAGCGTGTGAGTACTGGGCGGAGGTGAAGAAGCTGAAGGATGGCAGTGGCGAGGCAGCGTTCCCAAAGGTAGCCCAGCTGATGCAGGGTCTCCTGTCCCTGCCACACTCCAGCGCGGCCGCGGAGAGAGTTTTCTCCAGCCTGAACCTAATCAAGACGCAGCAGCGGAACCGCCTCCAGGTGGGAACAGTGTCTTCCCTGATCCTCGCCAAGCAACAAGTCGCGCCCTCCTGCCACGAGTGGACGCCCACAGCTTCCATGAAGTCAAAGATGATTCGCCAGTAACAAGGCTCACTCCAGGTTAATTCCAGTCGTTACTTAATTTCCTACATGAATAGCCTATAAATGTTTTCCATCGCATTTGCTTGTAATTGACCACAAACCGGCTTAAATGCAATGCTGCCCTGGTTCACATCAATTCGTTTATTATGAAAATTCACCATCGGAAATTGACCTAAAAAATTTCATGTATAGTTTTAAATCATGTCTCCTAAATTAGATGCTCGCTGCAGCTCGAACCTAACCGGACCTGACCTGTGTTACAGCGCGCGTGGACCGACAACAGCAGAGGACTATACCGACTACCGAGGAATCAGTTAGAAATCGCGGTGCCGCTTTGCCTGTTCTTCGATGCCTGTTCATCCTGTTCCGATACCTGTTCATCCCGTTCCGATGCCTGTTCATCCTGTTCTTCGATAAGGTGAGCAGCGCTGATGAAAATATTACAAATCACTGACCAGTGACGGATCTAGTATTTCGGTGAGGGGGGGGGACATGTTTGAGGGCGTCAGAACTAGGATCCTGGGTGCAATCGCCAATCTCGACGGTACATTGGAGTGCCCCCCCCCCCTCTCTCGAAGGCAGGATTTCGATTTTTTCTACTTTTAGGCCAATTTTAGGTATACAATTCGGGCTTTCAGAAGGGCGCCTTTCTGCCTTCAGGGGGCCTTTAGGGGAGACGAATGGGTCGAATTACTGGGTCAAATGGGTCATAAATTACTTGCTGGCATGTACATACCGAAATTATGGCTATTTTTATAGTACTAAATTATAAACATTTTGACCTACTACGATCTGGTACGGTACGCAGCCAGACACAGCCAATCTGGTACGATTTGGATGCGATACTGGTACGCTGTAAAATCTGGCCGCGGCAACACTGCGTGGGAGGCGTGTATGGCCGCAAGGCCATAGAGACGCCGCGACGCCGCGACGGTGTGTTTGATGGCGACAGGTGATTCTATTAAAAAAGTAAGTAAGAGTTGAGGGTGAGGGTGGGCTCAGGGTAATAGGTGGGATGGTAGATACAAAGTTAAAGCCGTTAAAGCGTTTCCATCAGAAGCGAGTTACTTATTCTCAAGTACATGCACCAGGTCCTCAACGTCTCTAGTTGCGACGTATTCTAAGTACCGTGGTTGCGACCGTAGTAGAAATTGTTGCGGTGCATTATCATGGTGGGTTTATCATGGTTGGTGGCATTATCGGGTGCATTACCTGGTTGTCTTACCTGGTTTAGATGGGCAAACTACAGGGCGATACAAAAATAGATTATCAATTTTTATATTTTTTTGCCCATATGGCTAAAAGGGAGGGAGGGAGGCTGAGCCTCCCAGGATCTCTGGCCGAAGTCTGGCACCCCAGATCATTCACAGAATTTTAACATTCCTATGGGAACTGCTTGAAATCAGCACAAAATTGACATGTCCTGATATTGATGCAAATTTAAGCAACTTTTTCGAAGGATAATTGTTAAAATCAACTATCAATGTATAAGCAAGCAAAATCCGATGAGTTTTCAGAATTGTGTGAGACTGGGATTTGGACTCCTAAGCCACCCGTTCTGGACCCGTTCACCACTTCTATGCCTGGCTGGCCTCCCACTCAAAATTTTATGGTGACACCACTGTTATATACATATAATTAGCATTTCCTTCACCTTGTGGTTTTTATGTGCTGATTACACATTTGACACTCATTTGTGGTGCAAATAAACTTTGATCTCAATTTTCCCATTTCCTTACATATGTGCATTGCCATTCCAAATGCCAACTGCTGAACTGCTAAATGGAGAATTTGCTGTTGTAATGCTCTGATACTTTTGATTGTTTTTCCTACATTTTGAAGCTTGGAAGTCTACTAAAGTTTCCAGCACAGTGTAGAGCTGTATGGTCCTTTTGCACACCTTTTTACAGTGCCTTTATTATCATACTTAATTGGGTCAAGGACTAACATCTGGTCACATCCAAGTACCCGACCTCATGCTTTTAGTGGTGGATGCAATATAACACTGATCAGGTCACCTACAAACCAGTCAGTCACAGGTCACCTACACAGCAGTCAGTCACAGGTCACCTACACACAGGTCAGTCATAGGTCACCTATACACCGGTCAGTCACAGGTCACCTACACACCAGTCAGTCACAGGTCACCTACACAGCAGTCAGTCACAGGTCACCTACACACCAGTCAGTCACAGGTCACCTACACAGCAGTCAGTCACAGGTCACCTATACAGCAGTCAGTCACAGGTCACCTATACAGCAGTCAGTCACAGGTCACCTACACACCGGTCAGTCACAGGTCACCTACACACCAGTCAGTCACAGGTCACCTACACAGCAGTGAGTCACAGGTCACCTACACAGCAGTGAGTCACAGGTCACCTACACAGCAGTCAGTCACAGGTCACCTACACAGCAGTGAGTCACAGGTCACCTACACACCAGTCAGTCACAGGTCACCTACACAGCAGTGAGTCACAGGTCACCTACACAGCAGTGAGTCACAGGTCACCTACACAGCAGTGAGTCACAGGTCACCTACACACACAGTCAGTCAGTGGTCACCTACACAGCAGTCAGTCACAGGTCACCTATACAGCAGTCAGTCACAGGTCACCTATACACAGGTCAGTCACAGGTCACCTACACACACAGTCAGTCAGTGGTCACCTACACAGCAGTCAGTCACAGGTCACCTACACAGCAGTCAGTCACAGGCCACCTATACACCGGTCAGTCACAGGTCACCTATACACTGGTCAGTCACAGGTTAGTGGTCACCTATACACTGGTCACCTATACACTCGTCAGTCACAGGTCACCTACGAACAAACAAAATACTTTATTCCAGACCTCTGGGGTCCATATCTGGGTTGCATAGTTACATACAGTGTACACAGTGCAGCTCAGGCCACTCCTTGGTCATGCTGTGTGTACAGCCGACCAATCCAGGAGCACCTTATTCTCAACCTGTATCAGAGGCTACTCCTGCAGATCCCTGATATGATGCCATTGGCACATCCATCCACTCACAACATGAAGCTATATATAAATTTACAAATGATGGTCTGACAAGATGGAACATTGAAGATAGCATGTGAAGCTAGTGCTATCAAATTTTGACAAACTGATTGTCCTCTTCAACAGGTTATGGTACCTAGTCACAAACTTATTAATTGTTCCTTTCTTGAATTTCCACCACAAGTGGGCGCAATACAGTGCTGAACAGTGGGCACGAAACAGAGTCAACTTGGTATATACACTGCACATGTGAAATTTCCATATTATCATGTTGCCTTGGCCAAATAAACTCCTATTCTGTCTGGAAATGTCGGCATCATCACTGAGATCACTGGACATAAAATGTCCTAAATACTTCACTTTCTCAGTGCTTTCAATCTGTTTTCCTCCTACCTGGAAGACTGGAGTTTGTACATGTTGGAGCAATCTAGAACACAGCACATTACATAGCTTTTCAATGCATTATACTTTACATCATGGGAGAGACCAAACTCATTGCACACATCCAGCAATCGCTGTAGCCCCACAACAGATGGTGCCAACACAACAAGGTCATCAGCATACATCAAATGGTTAACAAACTTATCCCCAACATAGCATCCTGCCATGCAGTTGTCAAGCATTGAACTGAGCTCATCAGTCATCAATGTACAAGTTGAACAGGTATGGGGATAGGATTCCACCCTGCCTCACACCATTAGACACCCCACAATCTGTGGAAAGTTTTGATCCCCACCTGACACATCTTCTGTTTAGAATACCAATATGACAGCACTCTAACCAGATATGCAGGCACTCCCCTCTGAGAAGTTTATCAAAGAGCAGGCCATGATTTATCCTATCAAGCTTTACTAGCATCAGGAAAGCACAAATGAACTCTTCCATTGATTGTGATGTAGGAATCAATACTTTCTTTCATCACATATATGCATAGATCAGGACCAACACCCTTTTTAAAGCCAAACTGATTTGCATGTGTACCAATGAAAGGTTTAAGTCTATTGGGCAACACAACCTCCAATACCTTGCTGACCACATTTGCTAATGCTACAGGTCTGTAATCACTCTTCAAGCTGATTGAGCCAGCTTTATTCTTTATATCTGGAACAAGGATTACCCTCATCAAGGATTCTGGCAATACTCCATGCACCAGACAGGCAGAAAATAATGGCTGAGTAGGGTCACAAAATAATTTGAAGCAAACTTTAAATGCTCTGCAAACAAGTCATCAGCTCCACAGGATTTCCCAGGAGACAATTCCAAAATTGCGCATCTGATCTCTTCCTCAGAGATATATGTATGTAAGGGATCATTTCCTTCATTGCCAACATGAATGGTGCACATCTTACTCGGTACTGAGTTCAACAGCTCTTTGAAATGCCTCGCCCATAATGATGCAATGTCTTCCTCCCCACAGACTCCCTCTACATTGGTAGGCTGAGGCACCTTAGAACCACTCATTGATTTAACCTTCTTCCAAAAACCTTTTGTGTCCATGTTTGCCAGTTTTTTGGCAATGGCTTCACTCCTAAGCTCATTTTCATGTCGCTTTATGTACCTCATAGCTAATTTACTCCTAGCCTTAGCTTGTCTATGGGCTTCAAAGATGGGACCATGTTTCGGTCTGCCAGCTTCCTTCCAGGCCAAGAACAGGTCCCTCAAGATATTATAAGCCTCCTCCACATATTCACTCCACCCAGGCTTAGAAAACCTTTTGTTTGACCTATAATTTGTCAGCAGCTCACTGCCTGCCATACTCAAACATTTTATTGTCTTCATAAAACTGAAAGATGTCACGTACATGCGTTTGTGATGTACAGTTTGCATCAGTACATCCCACAACTGCTGGAATCTCCAGCTCTCTTAGATGATAGGCAGAAGCAGAAACAAAAAATGGAAATATTAATTTCCCTAACAATACAATTGTACTCCCCACCTATGGATTTGTACTCTCCGGGACCAGGTCATGAAACAAACAAATATCCGATACTGTCCGTGTCTCTGCAGGCGCTGCTGTCGTGTCTGCAGTTCCCGGCGGTCAGCGGGCGTCGGCGGCTCGTTCTCCGCTCGCCGTTTGTGTCGGTGTTGATGCGGCCCCACTGACGGCTGGCGCTCGCCCTCTACCGCCATCGTCGGTACGCTCACCACCTCCGCGCCGTCGGCAACTGACGTCTCTTCTGACCGCCGAGCACTAGACGCTCTACACCACGCTGGACGACCTGGTGGCCGGCGGCGGCGGCCCTCTGCGGCGACCCGGTGCTCTGCCAGCTATGCGACCTGCTGGTGTGGTCGGCCGGGCCGCGGCTGCGCGACCGGCTGGCGCACGGCGAGCTGGAGCCGGCGCGGCTGCGGCGTCGCTGGCGCACCAGCTGCTCTGGCTGACCGGCCAGCTGCTGGTCACGACTACTGCCTGGGCGGAGCGGCAGCAGACGCCGGCCGGCCGCCGGACCCCACTACCAACCCAGGAGGACAGTGGTGACTGGTCAGAGCTGGAGGCGGCGCTCAGTGAACTGGAGGAGGCGGACGGGGAGCGCCACCTGGTAGAGGCTAACTGTGACGACCAATCAGAGGCTCAGACCAGTTGTGGCGACCAATCAGTGACACGGACCAGTTGTGGCGACCAATCAGTGACACGGACCAGTTGTGGCGACCAATCAGTGACACAGACCAGCTGTGGTGACCAATCAGTGACACATACCAGCTGTGGCGACCAATCAGTGACACAGACCAGCTGTGGCGACCAATCAGTGACACAGACCAGCTGTGGCGAGCAATCAGTGACACTGACAGACCAATCAGTGACAGGGTCGTACTGTAATTGAGCCGATGACCTCATTGGACCGAGCGAGGACGGGCAGTGGTGTGACGGTACGGGCCGCCCAGGCGGCTTCAGTGAGCTCTGCGCCAGCCGGGCGCGCGCCTGGTGCCACCCGTCGGTCCACCAGTTCTCGGTGCTGCAGCGCGCCGTGCGCCGGCTCTGTGACGTGGCCGAGGCCACTGTACGGTCTGAGCTGCCCGCCGTGCGGTCTGAGTGTGGACCAGACGGCCCCGTCTCGCCGCTGCTGCCGCCGCTGACCCCGCTGGCGGACGGCGCGCTGTCGCTGCGTCCCCCGGCTCTGCGTCGGCCACGCCGGGAGGCAGAGCTGCTGACTCAGCTACAGCAGCTTGTGGGCGCCGGAGGCCGCCTGGCGGCAGACGGCCGCTGCCAGAGACACGTGGCGCCGCCTGCAGGCCGCCGCGCAGCTGCGCTCCCGGCAGCGCGCCACCTGGGGCCGCATGCAGGCCGCGGTGCCCGACCTGCGTCGGCTCACTGCTGGCGTGCTCCGCCTGGTGGTGTAAGAGATGACCGGCCTGGACTCCGCCGGAGACGGAGACGCCCAGACGGCCCGGCGCGACGTTACCAGGTGGGTTCTGCAATCCCATGGACATGCCTGTCTGATTGCAGAATGTAGACAAGACAATTTAGTTTGTTTTGACAACAATACGGTAGACGAGGAAGAGCAGGTCTGTGTCATGGGCGGATAACCTGGGTCGGCCGGCCCGCGGTTCTGTCAATCCTGCGACGCCGTGCCCGCGCCGACCGGCTGGACAGGCGGTACACAGCGCCAGCGGGCACGATCAGGCGTACTGACCAGGCGCGACTGCCGCGTCCCGGTGATGGCCACCGCCCGCTGCAGGTTCTCCACCGCGCCGGGCGTGAATGTTCCCAGATTCTGCTGCAGGGTCTTGGACAGCTGTGTAGTAGCCTCGTCGATCTGAGTGAAGACGATGCAGTTTGTGCACTGTTCCTGGTGATACCGCATTCGCTGTAGTGCTATCGTAGTCAGCTGGTTTATGACTGGATCAGAAAGAACTTGTGGAAGTAGTGAAGAAAGGTGGAGAGAACTTTCACGACCGTTTACTGAAATCCAGCGGACTCCTAAAAGATTTGGAAGCGCTACAAATATACTGTTCCTTCTCCGACACGGGAGTGAACTGCAACCAAGGCTTGCGGTGGACTTTGTCACGATTTCCCGTATTACGCTGAACTCCGCCTGCAGATCTGCCAAGGATCTGAATCGTACCCGTTCTGTAAGATTCCGGGGCTCACTTAGCTCAGCAGTGCCTGGGTGAGCTGTGGGATCCACACTCTGACGACCGGCGTTTGGCTCATCAAGACGGTATGCACGGATGCTTCTGGTATTTTTTTTTTTATCTCGACAATTGAGAGAAAGAACGTTTTAATATCCCTATAGCAGGGCACGGAGTCCCAAACGGTGCGGACATTTAATTATCCTATCGTGCAGCGCTCCGTCAGGCGAGGGCCAGCCAGCTGGAAGGCTCGTTCGTGTTCCCTGGCCAGTGGTCCACCTCGCGGGAGTGGAGTAGATGTTGAAAAACTGTCACTGGTGGCGACATCTGGGGTGGAGTCTGGTCGCCTCTACGTAGGTTTTCGGTCCGGTTTCGGCGGGGCGTAATCCGTCGGGTCGCGGGTG
This sequence comes from Chirona hameri, assembly GCA_036785665.1. Lineage (NCBI taxonomy): Eukaryota > Metazoa > Arthropoda > Thecostraca > Balanomorpha > Balanidae > Chirona > Chirona hameri. The sequence continues at coordinate 25,616 of JAXIVJ010011530.1, forward strand.
AAAGCCAGGTGGTCGCGGAAGAGGTTTATAGCACCCTTGTTATCCCTTTTCTTGGCTACTGTGCGGGGGAGCCGGCGCCTCTGCGGCCAGCTCGGGGAGGGGGGGGGGGGAGGGGGGCATTGCGGGCGCACCTGAACTGGATTGTGCGCGGGTCGAGCACTTCTTGCGCCTTTTGCAGGCTGCGCACTGGGAGGCGTGGTCTGCCCTGTCTGGGCGGGTGCAGGTCTGGCCGGGGCGTCCCTCCAGTGCCCCTGCGGCTCCCTCCCCGGCGGCGGTTGGCCGGGCGGCGCCTCAGCTTCACGACTTTCTCAGCTTGAGTCCAGGACTGGTGTCAGCTCCGACTATGGACACGGGCGAGCCAATGCCCACCATCATCTCGGTCGACCTGCCGTTTACCACCATGGTGACCAATGGCAGCTGGTTACGCTGGCTGGGCCGGTCGATCCTCAGCACCGTGTCGTTGTCGTTTTCCTCCATGGACGTAACCGGTTCCACCGTTGGTTGTTTCTCTTGATATGATCGGTGGGACCACACCGGCAACAGCGTCTGATTTGTGGCGTCCCCCGCTCTCGCCGTTCCTCCGCTCTGGATGTTCTTGACAGCCGCTACGCTCCTGCTCTCTTCCTCTTCGGTCCTGTTCCGTGGCGCGGCCGGTTCCCTTGTCTCGGCGCCAGCTGTCGCCGTCTTCTTGCCGGGGGGCGGGCGGGGCGGCGGCGGCGACGCGCCACTGGGACGAGACGTTGGGGCAGTTCCGTTTCCAGTGACCTCTCTCGCCGAACCGGAAACACTCCAGGGCGCGGGCGGCTATCAGCCAGCGGCCGCACCGGACTCTAGGCGTTCACCACTCACCCACCGCCGTCCTGGTCTCCGGCGGCTGCTGGGACCACGCCGCTTCCGTCGAGCTGCTCTCCCAGCTGCTTCACGTCCTTGAACGCTCGTGCAACGCCGCGCACGTTTTCCAGGGTCAGAGTGTCGCCCCTGGCGGCGGCCTTCTGAAGCATCTTCTGTCGCAGCTCCCGACTGCAGTCTGCGACGCAGCGGTCGCGTAGCTCCCTCTCGTGTTCCGCCATCGTGTATCCGCAGCGGCGCAGCTGCACACGTAGCCGTCTCATATAATGCAAACAAATCTTCATTCTCCCCCCCCCCCCAATCTTGTCATGGTGTGGAAGGTCATTCTTTCCGCGATTACTTTTCTGGTTGGAGCCAGGTATGCTTCTAGCTTGAGCCTGCGCTGCTCAAACGCGTCCGCACCTCCAGGCTCTTCCGGTTCTGGCAGGTTTTCGTAGGTTTCCGCGATGTCGGGTCCCAGTAGGTGCAGTTCTACTTCACATTTCCTCTACGGTGACCGCACGTCTAACGCTGTAAGGTATCTTCGACACCCTTCACCCATTTCGTGAAGTCGTCCCCGGGGCGGAACGACGTCACCCCGGGCAGCGTGAGACCGGTCGCCTCCATCGCCGTACTGCTGCCGCTGACGTCTCGTTAGTCGCGCGCTCCGCTGTCGCCTTGCCACTCAAGGTCACAGCCGGCCCAGCCGCGCGCACTGGCAGATCCAGCCTCCCAATATGGGGGGGGGGGGGGGCTAATTTCACTGGGGGCCTCCATATGACTTAAAAGGTACCCATTTTTTCCCTTTGCGGACTTGGGTTATTTTTTTTTCGCTATGCTATTCTTACGTGTAAGGATGTGTCAATTAAGTGCAAAAATAACATGGATGGATATTTCCCTCGAAATATCTCAAATTTTGCCATTTTACATGCTATTTTATATACAAATTAGTTATTCGCTAATACTTTTTGACGGAATAAAGCTAGAGGGACACGGTAAACATCATTTTGTTATCAAGACGCGTTGAATGCTGTGCAGCATGACTTCTTTCTGACATTTGATGACCTTGACCTTTGTATTGTGTTGTATTATATTACTGTCGTAGAGCAATCCACACATTGCGTGGCGATTACAGTTCAGAGTCAGGTAAAATCATGCAGGTACAAATCAAGCGAACACTCATGTCATTCACACTCATATACACGACGCAATCACCCGCAGCCACACGCAGTATCTCCGCAGTCAATATCGGTGTGTAGCGTCACTATTCAGTTAGGTTAGGTTAGGTTAGGGGAATTGAAAGCGTCCAATATGCCGACTTGTCAGGATATTGGACGGTTGGCACATGCATGTTATTAGAACACTAGCAACCATATGACATGTCGTAGAGCGTTAGATGTATGTTAATCTGATGAGAAATGTGTCACGTTTCGTGTAATAGTCGGTTCTTAGAAGTAACTGCTCTTGCTCGATCGTTCTCCGTCGAAAATCAAACCCATTTTTTAAGCATATTGGACGGTTTAAACCTAAGTACACCCCCGGTTTTCACGGTATTGGACGGTGCCAGCAGTTTGGACAAAGCACTCGGTGATACTTAATTGAATCGTCCAAAACCGATATAAGAAAGGATTTATACCACCAGAGAGAAAACTTTCATCGTCAATTTGGACGCTTAAGTTAGGTTTTACTTAAATGCAATCGACGATTTCGTTGACAAGCAAATTGATTAGGCCGCCGGCCGCTCGGCCGCCCGCTAGCCTCAACGTACACTTAGTCACCGCCGTTGTCGCGGTGGCCGCGGCAGCGTCCAGGCCCCGTTGCGGCAACGTGATCATGATCACGTTGCCGCAACGGGGCCTACTGTGGATGACAAATCGCCGACGTGGACAATTCGCTGCACACGCTGACCTTACTCACTGCGCTGGTTGTCACTGAACATCGCCGACCGGCTGACTCGTACCCATGTCCGTGAAGTTAGCGTCATCGTCATCACACAACTCCAGCGTCAACTTTTTATTTTCCCCAAACTTCGTGTGTACGTCAATCAGACCATGCTGATTCCAAAAATCAAGTCCATTTTGCGATAGCGATTGGCCTTCTAGGTCAAATTTGAGGTCAAACGAAGGGGAACGCGGGAACGCAGACACAACCCCGGTCCTCGTATACCGACTGATCACCCAACAGCGCGCGCTACCGACCGGCGTGTTTCCTGCAACAGAACGTGGCGTAGTTTACAGAATGTATTGTCACCATCCCGACACACACACACACACAGAGGAGTCTGGGCTTGTCGAAGGGCCGGCGGTACACACAGGCCCGCCGAGACGCCTGCCGACCACGGTTACCGCGTCACCGCGATACTGCGTCACCGGCACGACATTCCTGCGGTGAGTCGCGCGTGTCGGCGCCTGACCGTGCGGTCCGAAGGTACCGGTTCGTCGCGCTGCGGTCGCGTTGGCGCCACCGGACCACTGCCATAACGGACAGCCGGGACGTCGCCTCACTAGTCCGACACACGGGACGGGACAGCTTTTGGACACGACTCACTAGTCCGACACACGACTCACTAGTCCGACACACGACTCACTAGTCCGACACACGACTCACTAGTCCGACACACGACTCACTAGTCCCACACACGACCCACTAGTCCGACACACGACTCACTAGTCCCACACACGACTCACTAGTCCGACACACGACTCACTAGTCCGACACACGACTCACTAGTCCCACACACGACTCACTAGTCCGACACACGACTCACTAGTCCCACACACGACTCACTAGTCCCACACACGACTCACTAGTCCCACATACGACTCACTAGTCCGACACACGACATTGAACGTCGATGTCGTGAACGGCATGTCCTAAGACAGCCCCGGGTGACGTCAGACTCACTAGTCCGACACACGACTCACTAGTCCGACACACGACTCACTAGTCCGACACACGACTCACTAGTCCGACACACGACTCACTAGTCCGACACACGACTCACTAGTCCGACACGCGACTCACTAGTCCGACACACGACTCACTAGTCCGACACGCGACTCACTAGTCCCACACACGACTCACTAGTCCGACACACGACTCACTAGTCCGACACACGACATTGAACGTCGATGTCGTGAACGGCATGTCCTAAGACAGCCCCGGGTGACGTCAGACTCACTAGTCCGACACACGACTCACTAGTCCGACACACGACTCACTAGTCCCACACACGACATTAAACGTCGATGTCGTGAACGGCGATCTCGATACGCTGCCGGGCTAATACACAAAGTCACGAAGAGCTACAGTGCCGTGAGGGCGGTCCGTCGGCGGGCTGGCGGCGCTTCAGTCCCGTCTGCTGCACGCTATCGACGCGGTCTCCGCTCCCGCGCCCCGCCACCTGCCTGTCACCACGTGTGGTCACGTGTCGTCGCCACGTGCGGTCCCGACCGCTGCCACTGCACATGCTGCCACGTGTCGCGATCCCTCACATCCGCTGCTGCAGAACCTTTATACGAAGCGTACGAACGTACGCTTTCGTTCGTACGCTTCGTTCGTACGCTTTCCGCCGACACCAGTACCAACCTCCTCCCAGACAGATCAATCACACAGGGGACAGCGCTCAAGAAGTCCAGGCCAAGTATACAAGGCACATCAATATCCTGGGACACATAAAGGTGAACGATGTGCGTCTGATCGGCAACCTGTAAAGGAGCAGCGATCCTGCCGAGCAGTGGCAAGGCAGATTGGCAGGCAGTTTTGGCTTTCGTGCTCTGTCGGCTGCTGCCGCTGTCCTGTGGGCTGCCGCTGCCCTGTCAGCTGCCGCTGCCCTGTTGGCTGCTGCTGTTGCCGCTGTCCTGTCGGCTGCCGCTGGCCTGTCGGCTGCCGCTGGCGTGTCGGCTGCCGCTGCCCTGTCGGCTGCCGCTGCCCGGTCGGCTGCCGCTGCCCGGTCGGCTGCCGCTGCCCTGTCGGCTGCCGCTGCCCTGTCGGCTGCCGCTGCCCTGTCGGCTGCCGCCGCTGCCGCTGTCCTGTCGGCTGCCGCTGCCCCGTTGGCTGCTGCTGCCGCTGCCCTGTCGGCTGCCGCTGCTGCCGCTGCTGCCGCTGTCCTGTCAGCTGCTGCTGCTGCCGCTGCCCTGTCGGCTGCCGCTGCTAGCTGCCGGTGCCCTGTCGGCTGCTGCTGCTGCTGCCGCTGCCTTGTCGGCTACTGTCGTGGCCGAGGACCTCGACATCTACTTTTAAGATAAGTGCATGGTTCTTGTTTGTTTGTGTGTTTTTTTTTTTTTAATAAAAATGCCAGACGACGCAAAGCCGACCGTCGTTACAGGACGTGGGGCTAGTGGGTTTTCAATGAGAGCGCCCGATTTCTCTGGGGAAGGATCATCATTCCCAGCATATTTACCGGCATATGTATAGCCTGTATTATAAATCTGAATCCACCATTACCAGCAATTTACCGGCAAAATCAGGTCGTACACCGCATATTTACCAGCGGTAATTCAAAATTACTGACATGCCGGTAAGGCGGAAATGAAATATTGCATATCTATTAGGAACTGTAGGATATGAGACTTCCACACAACAAAAACTGCAACTTAACAACATAATTATATATCTATCACATACAACATGGTGATGATTGTAAACAGGTGATTGGTCAGGCTAAGGTGCACGCGGCGACATGGTGCCCGCCGCTGCACCGGGGCTTGGTCTCCGCCTCGGGATTTATCTGTTATCGGTTTCGTCAGTCACCTTTTTCAGTTGGTGGACAACTGCCAGGTCCGAGTGCTTTAGCAACCGGAACTCAGGGCACCGCAAAAAAACTGACGCTGCGGACGTCTGGTCCGACGCATTGGGCGACCATAAGGTCGACGACGGCCATCTCGCCGGTCGTCCAGGTGGTTCGGTGGTGGCGCCCGGTGCCTCTGCGGTGCAGCCGGGCGTCGTACCATGGTCGGAGGATTGGAGTTACCACCAGCCCCGACGGGTCAACGATGGGTCTGATGGATAGAAGAGACCAATGCCAACCAGTCATATAACAACACTATGGGGATGCTTGACATACCAACAGCGAGACAACAAACTGACATCATTGCATAACTGAGACAGATACTCACGCAATGTCTATTGGTTGTATACTTACAGTGACAGGGGCGGGCGCGGCGAGGCAGGCGCCGGGTCGTGCGGCGAGGCAGGCGCCGGGTCGTGCGGCGAGGCATCGGTTGCGACTGCGGCAGGTGCCGGCGGCGAGGCAGCGGGGGCGGCTGCGGCAGGTGCCGGCGGCGGGGGCGGCTGCAGCAGGCCCGATCCAGTGCGTTACTGCGCTCCTCCAGCTCGTCTAGCACGTCTATGGGCGTCTCTTGGCGCAGGACGTGCCGCCGTGCGTTGTAGACGGCGACGTCGCGGCGGTGCTCCGTCGCACTTAGGGTAACCATGCTCTCTGCACTGCGGAGCATAGGTCCCCACTCGTTCTGAAAAATACAAAACACAAGAGATGTGCATCATGACATCATGGGACTCTTAGACTCTCAAGAGACCCTCTTACCACAAGAGATGTGGTTTAATCACTTAAACATTATTGGCATCATAACCTCACCTGCAGGTCGTCGTGCAGGCAGTATAGCCTGCCGTCCATCTTTCTGAAGAACGCGACCAGGGCCGCCACGGTCTGTTTGGCCATCGGTGTTGCCGTCTCAAACATCTCCGAGAGGATCAGCCTTATCTTCTCCAGGTGGTTCGGGCTTGTGAGTATGAAGCGCCAGTCCGGCACCTGGATTCCGGCCCTTGCGAGAAGTCGCCGGACCACGCCGATGTAGTCCGGCGCGGTGAGATGAACTTCGGCTTCAGTTCACCCTGGGACGAACGTACCCAGACGGGCGACACTTGTTTCAATGATGCGCTGCAAGCGGCTTACGGGGACGAGGTTGCCCGGAATGATGCGGACCTCTGGAGCGCGGCCCAACACCGGCAGCCCGGTGACTGCCGCGTCCGCGGGGCTCCGGGCGACGGTGCACCACCCGGCGCTTAGCAGCCGCACCTTTTCTCTCTCTCTCCTCGCTGCTCAGAGCGGCGTGGGCAGACGCCTAGCGGAGGTGCTGGTAGACCCTGCGCGTTAGTCCACACTTGCCGCCCTCCACCGTCCGGCCGCAGGAGCAGGTGACGCGCAGCTGCGCATCCCGGTTTCTATAAGTCGCCAGCGAATCGCGTCGCAATTGGTGCAGGGGGCAGCTCATGCCGGACACGCACCTCACTATGAAGGTGACGGTGAATGCGTTTCCGTTCCACCAGACGGCCGCTGGCGGGGCACCACATGTGCCGGTCAATGGCATCCCAGCCATCACGGGGTTTCCAGTAAACAGCAGGCGGCGGCGGCGGCGGCGGCGGCGGGGCTGCTGCGGCGTGGTCCGCAGTTGGCGGCGTCGGTGCGCCGGCAGCGGTGGCGGCGGCGAGGACCGCAAGCGTTGGCACCGGGACGGCGGCAGCGGCGGCGGCAGCGAGGGCCGCTAGCGTTGGCACCGGGACGGCGGCAGCGGCGGCGGCAGCGAGGGCCGCTAGCGTTGGCACCGGGACGGCGGCGGCGGTGGCGAGGGCCGCAGGCGGTGGCGTCGGGGCGGCAGCGTCGGGGCCCGCAGGCACACCCCACCACTGTGGCACTGGCATCGCCACTTCAACATGATCGGCGACAGAGGGCGGCTGGATGATGGGGACTCCCGGCTCCGGCACCTTTATAGCTGTCGTCGTCGGTCTTTATAGTTGTCGTCGGAGTCGAACGCCACAAGCTCGTCCCTCGACGTGACCCACGGCTCTCCGTCACTTAGGACGACTTCCCTGAAAGCAAATCAGAATAATGTTGTCAACAAATGCTGTACACAGAAATGCAAATTTTTCCGACATACGCTCGAACGACACGCTCACCAGCCAATGCGTCAGGAATATATATCATTACAGGAATCACATTCGCCATTCATACGCCACTTGTGACGGTCTGCAGATCGTGACTCGGCCGCCGTGTTGTTACGAGCCAGTGGCATAAATAATGCATTATGCATTAATAAAGGAAATACTCACGGCTCAGACGGCTCAGACACGCTTGGGCTCTCCATATGCGGTCTGGATCAGACGCCGCGCAATGTTCTCTGGGAAAACAGTCACTTTTGACACTTGACTTGCTTATCGCTCAGATCTAGAACAAAGAGAAAACAGTCATAGAACATGCCTTTGTGGGGTGGGAAGCATTGGAGGAAAAAAAACGAATTGATGCACGCCCACAGTTGTATTAAGTTCAGGTAACAAAAACCAAGAACAGAACAAATGAATCATGCCCGAGCGAGAGCAGCGGGTACATGATACAACAATCGAATCGACAACTAAATACCCAGGCAGTATGCCGAAGATCAGAAAAGTGGACAGCTACATAATGTGTGAATGTAAGTATATGGTGATCAATATGTTATCAATATGTTACAATATGTTTGAAGAGCAAAGTAATGCTATTTGAGACGAGCGACGAATGAACCAACCGGTTGGCGCGAGAGCAGAACGAGAGTGGGCAGAATGCCACGTTCCCGAGTCTGTAATCGAGTATGTTCTAAATATAAATTGAAGTTACGAATACAGAAACTGATTATAGGAAAATCAGGTACGATGAGTTACAAGAGAAATATGAAGACGAAAAACAAATTGCAGATGAATCTGGTTAACCAATAACATATTAATAATATGAAAGTATACGAATTATTTTCTTTACGTTCTGGAACGTTCCGGCGACAAATATGACGCGGGAATACTAGAGCTGACGAGAAGTGACGCGGGAATACTAGAACTGATGAGGTGGGTAAAACGCTGCAAAATAAAGATAAGCCGAAGCACCACATGACTTTCCATCCCAGAGCGGAGCGTACAGAACACATAAGAAAAAAAAAATACATCACACTTATAGTTGCAGCACCCCTCTCGCAGAATCCAAAAAGATCTGATGACTCATCCAGGTAGGTGTATTTTGCCAAATGACAAAAAGTGAAACGGACGTGGACGAGTCATCAGATCCTTTTGGATTCTGCGAGAGGGGTGCTGCAACTATAGTATCAAGAACTGCTTTGGGTCTATTTCTGATCTACGAAAGTGGTACACAGCTACTTTCTATCCATAATAACTACACGTATCGCATCGTGCCGCTCCGACACGCCTGTCGCCGAGGAAAGCAAATGGCGTCCTCGTTCCGCTCATGCGCTGCCCGACACCCGCCACCAGCTCGCACTGATCGTCCTTGCCTTGGACAGGGATGAGTATATGCGGGTTTGCGTACAGCCTGTAGAGCTGCAGTCCCACGTCACTCATACCTGCACGCCGCAGGTTGTAACACTCATTGCCTAGCTCAGTGGGTGACATGTGAGCATCCCAACCCGCTACATCGTTCGTGAGCCAAGGCGTAGTCCCGTCGTTCTTGCACCTGTCACCCACGATTTGCATCATGTCCATCAAGCTGTACTCTCCGCATGCAAAGCGGTTGGTGCTCCTCTCAGCGAGAGCGTCAGCCCTGCCAGTGTGCCTCGCCTCTACAAGGCGCATAGCTACCGGCAGGTACTCAAACGCTCTCCCAATCGGATCAACACCTTCCACCTTCATCTGCTTCTTCTCTCGCTTTCCCATAGCGGTGAATATGCCATAGAGGGGCTTCCCCTCCAACAGCGATGCCTCCACCTGCTCCAGGATCTCCATGTGGTCTTCTCTCTCGAGGAACTCACCCACAGTGGCATGCCCGTACTCGTACGGGGCAGCCGCTCCATGCTTGTTCGCCTGTTCGAAAGTCTCCTCCCACGTGAGTGGGGCTGCTGAAAATCCGTTGGCGATGAAGTGGTCCATGATACCGTCTGACACACTCGCCATGTCTACCGTTTGCGCGTGTTGCTCAACTGGTGCCACATCCAACTTGGATCTAAACACCCTCTCGAAGGCTTCGGCCTTTGTCGACGTCATGGTCCACTTGGACAAGCCAGGGACCACAGAATCAACTCCGCTCATCACTCCGCTCACAACTGGATTGTGCATAGTGCCTTGAGCACCAGTGCCACCCATCCAGAAGCTTCCCTTTGACTCCCAGTGATTGTACACCTGCTCAGGCCCGTTTGACATAGGGCCCAGTTGTCTGACGGAGCGTGTCATATCCAGAGGGTACAGCTCGCACCCTTCACGCCACCTCGGCATCTGTCTCTTCGGTTTGCCTGCTTTGGTCTTAAGCGGCTTCCTCGTCGCATCTCCTCGTCGCATCTTCTCATCGATCAAGTTCCTCGCCTGTCTTGCCAGATTAGTCCTGCCCTCCGACACCAGATACAACTCTAGGTTGGTCTGGTTGGAGTAGTGGCACAGTCTGAAGGATCCCTTCCCCTTCATTTCCTGGATGCGCTCGCACAAGGCAAGCACGTCCGGGTCGAACGGGGTTAGGACCTTCAGAACAAAGCACCTCAAACCTCCATGCACATGGGGCATAACCGCTCTTTCAAACAGGGTCTTGAACCTACCGACTTCTCTCTCACTCTTCGGGTCACTCTCACCTCCGTCGAACATCAACGTGTCCGGCGTAGATTGCTTCAGCTTGGTTGCATCACCGTGGATGATGGTCACCTTCTCCCTTCCTGGGAAGGGCATGCTGGTAAATGCCTCATGTCCTAAAGTGGCTGCAGATGGTCCGAAAGTTACCGCCGTGATGGCGATGACTGGCCATAGAGGCATAGAATGCCTCCCAGCCACCTCTTCCGCAGCAGACTGACAAGACCTTACCTATCGGCTTGATCATGGGCTGCTTCAACACATCTTCCAGCTTGTAGTAACCCCTCGATGGTACTGAGGCGTCACGTCTGGTGGTCTTCACTCCTTGGTGCTTGACCGCGTGGAAGGCTTTCGCCCCCATCGCGTTCAAGATGACTTTGAATCTGGCATGTATCTGTCCCAGCGGCACATGTCTCACAATCTGCCTCGCTAGGTCAAATATACCCGATCCACTGTTGTGTCCAAAACCGTCCTCGTCATGGGTCAAATGCAGCATCAGCAGCATCATCACCAAAAGCGACAGCTCAAACGAATAGTCACTAACGTACGCGTATATCCACCCCAGGTACGGGATGTCAACTCCTACTTCCATTGGAGAGGGGTGCTGCAACTATAACACCAATAATACATGAAGTCAGGCCGGCGTCGAAATCTCACGACGCGGCCGAAGCGCGTCCGTACCACCGGCTCCGGCGACTGCCCTGACACTGCAGGTCGGCTCGGACCATCACCACTGGGAGGGGTCACTGGGTCAGTCGTCACATCACTGTCACTGGGCAGCCGCGGATCGCCGCGACACGACGGCAGCAGCGGCTGGTCGCCGTGACACGGCAGCCGTGGGTTTGGCGCCCCAGCAGCCGGAGACGTGGCGAGATGCGGCGGGTCGCCGTGACACGGCAGCTGTGGGTCAGGCGCCCCAGCAGCCGGAGACGCGGCGAGATGCCGCGTCTCCGGTCGCGAAACACGGCCGGCCGGCCCGGGCGCTGCAAGACGAATGCTTGTCTGCCGCGCATAATTTGCGCGGCGCCCGGGCGCCCGGGCGCCCGATGCTTGGCTACCACACATGACGTCATGTCACGTGACTTGTGACGTCACGCGGAAGTCTGAGCTTAATTGAACGATTTGAAGTGTACCAATGCAATTTTACAACATGTTGTACTATCAGGCCTTTACACAGGGGGGCACGCAGGCCCATTTCTCCCGATTCCGAACTATAGTTAGCAGGCCCTACGTAGGGGGGCACGCAGGCCCATTTCTCCTGTCTGGGTTCATAGTACACTTGTTTGATAACGTGACTACCTAGGTGCTCCCTATCAGAGGGGGGCAAGGCAGGGACCCCCTCCCAGGCCCGCCGGAACTCCCCGGCCGGCGCCAGCCCGAGGGCGGCTCCAGGCCAGGGGAGGAGGGCCGGCGCCCGGCCCGGAGCTGTTAGCTCACAGGGCCCGGCTCCTGACCCTCAGGCGGGGCGGGGCTCCCGGCTCGGCGCTTCGGCGGAGCAGAGCGCCCGAGAC
>JAXIVJ010011531.1:0-43307 GCA_036785665.1 Chirona hameri
CTACATTTTGCGCCGTGACCTTGACCTGTTGGAAACTGAAATTATGCTTTTTCGTCTGATGACGATTTGAGTTTCCATTGATGTTCTTTCGTATAAAAAATATAAAAAACTGGAGTGCGACCTCTACAAACTACTTCTGAGCCTTGCAATGCACACAATACGCTGTTTTGGGTACGTTACGTTGTATTGGCCTGGAAGGTCATATGGAGACCTGATGTCGGTGTAACAGGCACCAACTGAGAGGTTTCGTCGTCAGGAGTCACTCTGGACTTTATTTCGAAAGCGTATGTCAAGTAGATGCGAAGTTATCGACGGGACAGTTGCCCAAACAGCGCATTATGTCAGCATTGCATGACTCAAAAATGATGTTTACAGGTCGAACCCCACTTATTATACGAAAGTACATCAATGAAGCTCAAATCTTCATCAGACGGAAAGATTCATTTGGGTTTCCAAACAGGTCAAGGTAATGGCGCAAAAAGTAGGTCACGAAATCAACATGACAAAAAAAGTCGAAACTCCGTGATTGCCAAATTGTTCATCGACTAATCCTGCTCCAAACAGAAGAAATTTATCAAAATTGCCCTTTAGTCACGAGTTATTCGCCAAAATTAGGCCTGCATAGTGAAATTGGGAAAATACAGAAGGCCGTATCTTGGAAAATGTTTTTAAATTTTTTGGTCACCCTCCAATGAATTCCCCGCCCTTGACCCCCCCCCCCCCCCCCCCCCCTCCCCCCCCAACAGTGCACAACTTTTCAAGAAAATCAAAAATGGTCTGACGGCAATTTTGTTGTTGTTGTCTTTCTGTGTTTTTTTTTTTGGTTGTCTCCCCCATGTAAAATATATATTTTTAAATCGTATTTTCGAAGAATATTTATCCGCCACTGTACCAGACAAAAATCACAACCTGCCAGATCGGTTGGTGGGGGTGGGGGGGGGGGGGGCTGGGGAAGGGGGGGGGGGGGGGGAGGGGGGGGGGGGGGGGGGGGGGGTGGGGTGGGGGCAAAAACATACGTTTGCCTACCGATATTTCGTTTGGGGGGGTGGGCCATTTTGCCCATGTTGCCCAACAAGTAGATACGCCATTGCCTCGAAGGGATTGTGCAAGTTTTTAGAGCATGACATTACAGCAAATACGATCATGAGACCGAGGAGATTACAGGTAAAGGGTCCATATACAAATACGTGATGTATCACTCACACACTCGATATCCTTTCTCTGTACGGCAAGTGTTTCTGCAGGGCCCAGTGCGCGTGCGGTCACACCCAACCTCATTGGAGTCCAGGCCAAACCACAACGTCCTCGAACCAACGATTCAGCTTCGGTATGCTGAAGAGGAAACAGAAGTAGAAACTTAATTGTGTATGAAAGAGCGGATATGAACTTGTTACTGAGTGACATAATTACGGCTCAACTAGTTTGATTGATTGTTTTGGTTAAACATGTGGTTGTTAAACATGTAATGTCAATTTAATATTTATTTTTTATCAAGTTCCCTTGAACTGTTGTTAATGTATATTATTTTGTATTGAAAATAACGTAAATACTGTATTATAGGACAGGTAGGTGCTTTTTAGTTGATTGGCAAAATGTTGTGCTTGCAACCAGGTAAAACATATTTGTTGTTTACCAAGACGAGACTTACTAAAACAAACGTGATGATGTTAGATAACGAACATTGCGTTTACTATCAACACATGGGGAGGTGTAAAACTTCAGAATGGGGTTATTTGAAAAAGGACAACAGTGCCAAAAGTGCAACTATAGAAGGACGGTCTTCAAATAGGCAGTCCTGGCGATGTGCATGCGACGAATACTGTGCTTGTTTGGTCGAAAGTAAACAAGTATTTTTTAAATGATATAAATGTTATGGAGACATAATCAACAGAAAAACAAACTAAGTAACCATATTCATGGATAATGGCCTTGCAGTATAGTGAGTATCCTATATGAATTGGTAGTGTTGATTTATCTAGTTAATCGCTGTGTAGGGCAGATCGTGGGCCGCGGGGCAAAGCGGCAGCGTACCCAGGGGTAATTCGCCCGATGGCAATATCTCGGAGTTGCAATGACCTTACGCAAAGATGACAGCGTCATCTCAGAGAGAGCACAACCATGAACTGGCGTCAGTCTTTCCGGTTCAGCATTACGTCCGGTGGCAACACTGTGCAGGTAAAAAGTCTTTTCATCATTTGAATGTAACATTTGAGTGTGTTGAGGATTGGAACTAACAGGAATAAACTAGTTATCGATCGATATCGATATCGCAAGTTTCACTGTATATCATTCACAGATTATTACCCTATGGTTTACACCCAATCATGAGCGCCTTAAACAGCCATGCTCAGAACAGGATTGGATCGTACCAATATAGCTGCTGCGGTGTGCGGGGTAATACGGCACTTGGTTACCGGGGCAAAGCGCTACTGGGACAAATTATGTCAAATTACATTACATATGCAAATGATGTTAAATTAACTAAAATCGAAATTGAGAACAGATAAAGGTGCAGTTATGTCAACAAATCGTTAAATCACAAAGCACATGGTCAATCAATATGTATTGGTACCATTTGCTTGCGACGTCATAACACCATGGCTCACTAGCGGTCCCTGGCGGCCAACTGCTGCTACAACTCCAGCTGATAGTGCAACACCGGGTGGTTCTGCGCAATAGATGTCGACAAAAAAATTGTGCAATACATTTGACAGCACAAAGGATTTCCCTGTTATTAAAAAATATCATATGACGTCACCAACCCAACTTTCCGCTTAAAACTAAATTTGAATATCTTCCAAGATAAGCATTTGTTTCGGGAAAAAAAGTTGACGAACATGTTCAGCTGACCTCACCTGACATGAAGACACACAATTAAGTGTGATTCGACCACTTTCAAAAAGGTGGGTCAGTCCCTTTAAAGGGAATAGGTCACCTTGAAAGTTGTCTTGAAATTCAACCATACGGTGCATCTAGAGCTCAAAACTACGAATATGACTTTGGTTTGGACAACTGATGGATATATGTGGAGAAAGAAGTAAGTTTCTCTTTCTATTTCACGAGAAATCGTACGATAGCAGCTGGCGTTCTGGCTCCGCCCCGCTCCGCCTGACGCCAAGTACCGTCTCTGACAAGGGGCCGCCGCGCCGCCCGGGCGGCCGAGCGGATATTAACGAGGCGTCGTGATCAGAGACTACGTGCCAGAGAGTGTACCTGCCTCGGGAAGCGAGCGTTATTGTCCCGATCGTGGCCCGGAACAGCAGACATGAAACCGGACCCACTAGTCCTGTGTCGAAATTACTTAACGTAGGGAGGTAATTATTTCACCACAATCTATGTTTGGATCTGCTCTACAAATCTGCTATCTCAGTCCAAAACCCCATGTTAAAGGAAATAGTTCACCTTCAACATGGGTTTTGAATTGAAATAGCAGTTTTGTAGCCCGTGTTGAGAAATCCTTATCTGGAACTTTCATTGGCTGAAAAGACTCTCCAGCCGAAGATATTTGACTTTTTGGCGAAGGAATACGGCGCATATATGATGTACCGTACCGTCTGAAAGTGCCAGCCAAGAAAGTGCCAGAAAGTGCCATGGAGCATGCGCAGACCAATAATGCACACCATAACATTAATAATTTACGACCTTCTGTCCTGAATTGGCGCGATGTAGGACCATTTTTGAAAATAAAAAAAGACACTGTATTAAAAATATAATAAAATCGTGTTCTGAA
Organism: Chirona hameri; assembly: GCA_036785665.1. Taxonomy (NCBI): domain Eukaryota; kingdom Metazoa; phylum Arthropoda; class Thecostraca; order Balanomorpha; family Balanidae; genus Chirona; species Chirona hameri. The sequence continues at coordinate 3,731 of JAXIVJ010011531.1, forward strand.
AAATTTCCCGAAGGTGAACTATTTCCTTTAAGGGTGAACTATTCCCTTTAAGGGGCGCGCGCTGCCCCGGTCTATCCATACCTAGCATACCCATCATCCATATCCAACCGGTATGGCGCATGCGTACCTATATTTTGGTCACCTACACATTTATTTTGTATTTTCAAATTATAAGCTCAAAGGCCAAAGCGGAAGGTTTTATGATATGAAGGTTACTTACCCAGCAAACACGGTGAACTTGTCGTCCTGTAAAATCCGCTCCAGACTGTCTTTCAAAGATGGCTGATAGACAATGTTATGGTTGTCCAGCTCTGGTCTTCCCTGGAAAGGAAAGACAGCATTCATGCTTTCTTGCCATGTGTCAAAAATGAATCATTTGATGTCATTTCAAGTCATCAGCAAAAACAAACTCGTCATAAAAAGGTCATACAATATAAATGTTAATTCAAACTAAACACGCTGGGAAGAAACTGAGCATACCGCCAATAAAGCAGCCCATACACAACGACGTAAAACATTGAACAAGTTTCAACAGAATGGCCACATAACTCGCGGAAAGGCATGCCTTTATCCCTAATCAGCTACTTGACGCCAATCCGTCCAGCTGCTTGACCGCAGAGGTCACCTGAAGCAGTGCCGCGGCGTGACTGCCCGGCTGGACGGCCACCACCCAGTCGCGCCTGGCGCCCAGCTCCGCCAGTGTGGTGAACGGCAGCGCCCTGCCCACCGACACCAGCCGAGAGATGATGTTACTGGTGTAGCTGGCCAGCAGGATGACGCAGAAGAGCCAGAAGCAGCCGACCACCTGACGCGCCGAGATGGAGTGCGGTATGATCTCAGCGCCTGGGGGTGGGGGAGGACGCTGATGACCAACTGACAGATGTAAACCGGGATAGGGTGAGCTCTGGGTCACCACCACCTGCACGGAAAGACTCTGAAGTTATCGTGGACTCCGTTGAAAAGGGCACCAGTTTACAGGATGGTGTACACGGATTTACCAGCATGCGTAGAAACACCACCATCTAACCTGAATAACGATCACAAAAACAGTAGTTTTCCTTTTAAGACGAGTGCCACACCTCCTCGGTGATGCGGCTGGTGCCATGGAGTGGAGTCCTGGTGCAGTATATACGGTGACTGACCTTGCTGCAGGGTGGTGCAGAGGACGGACCAGGCGGTCTCGGCGGGCGAGGGGTGTCGGTCTCGGTCCAGCCACTGCACGAGGCACCAGACGAGCCACACGAGCAGCGCCATGGCCGCCGAACAGAGCCAGACGGGCGCCGTGAACGGCTCCGAGTAGGCGCGCCAGTTCACTGCAGCCGCTGACGTCTGCCGGTCTGACGCACACACGCGTCACAGCTCACGTCACAGCAGACATCACAGCACACGTCACAGTACACGTCACAGTACACATCACAGCACACGACATGACCCCGACAGGAGCATTCGTGCGTACCGTCGAACGGATGTGCATCAACAGTAAAAGTTAGCTGCACTTTGACGTTCTGTAATGTGGAAAAACACATCGAAATAGTCTTCAACGGACGCAACCATCGTCATTACGCGATGCCGTGTACCCCCAAACAGGATTAACACGCGCCCTGGAGGGGGGCGAAATCCGCCCACCCCTCCGGTTTTTCGAGGATAGCGCAAAAACGGCGGCGCGCAGCGCCGCCGTTTTTTGTATACCTGTTTAGAAATGAACTTCCCGCATTATGTAAAATTCTTGGCCTCAGGTCATCTCAGGTCAAGTCACCAGACCAGGTCACGTGATGACCTCAACTCCAAAACGTTTGCAGTAGTACCACAGCCACAGTTTTGCGCCGATCGGTTTCAATCTTGTAGGACTTCATAAGGTCATAGATACCAACAATTTGTGTATCTCGGATTTCTAATATCGGTGACCTAAGGTCAGGTCAATTTTGTGACCGCCAACACGGTTTTAGCAATAACTATCGACATAATGAAGATAGAGAAGATAAAACGGTACCAATGTGTTTGTCTCGTCGAGACACGTCTTCCAATATGCAACATGACCAACTTGGGTCACCACTTGACCTTGACCTGAGGTCAAATTTCTCAGTTGACCTAACCCGGTCACCATGAATATGATTCGAAGCGCCTTGACAAGACACACGCGATGGCGTAAACATTATTGCTTTATCTTTATTAGATAAAAGGTTATTTGGGGGAAACAGTTTTTAAAACAAAATCACCTTTTTGACATTCGATGACCTCTGTAGCCTAAACTATTGACCTGAGCTCAAATGTGAGGACATCTACGTCGATTGCATTTTTCAATGACTTTCGATTGATTTTTTCCGTTTGCTGCTAACTATCATAGTTCCCGAGATATTTGGGAGTGTTCGAACCGAAGTCTTGAAAACTTGAAAATCTGACCCCTGGTGACCTCTGGTGACCTCAATATTGACCTGAAGAAAAAAAAATAGCGAAATACTTTCGAAAGAGCTTGTCTCGAGCTATCTAACGTCGTTTCCCGCTTGTCGCTACGTTGTGTGGTTTTCGAGATCATAGGGGGGGGGGGGGGGCGAAATCCCCCCCCCCCCCTCCAGGGCGTGTAATTATCAGAGGCCCTCCAGGGCGCGTGTTAAACTGTCCTTACGTTTTTGATAGAAATATGATGTGGTGTGCATTCGCCATATTCATATATATATATATATATATATATATATATATATATATATATATATATATATATATATATATATATATATATATATATATATATATATATATATATATATATATATATATATATATATATATATATATATATATATATATATATATATATATATATATATATATATATATATATATATATATATATATATATATATATATATATATATATATATATATATATATATATATATATATATATATATATATATATATATATATATATATATATATATATATACATACATACATACATACATACATACATACATACATACATGCATGCATGCATGCATGCATGCATGCATGCATGCATGCATGCATGCATACATACATGCATGCATGCATGCATGCATGCATGCATGCATGCATGCATGCATCCATACATACATACATACATACATACATACATACATACATACATACATACATACATACATACATACATACATACATACATACATACATACATACATACATACATACATACATACATACATACATACATACATACATACATACATACATACATACATACATACATACATACATACATACATACATACATACATACATACATACATACATACATACATACATACATACATACATACATACATACATACATACATACATACATACATACATACATACATACATACATACATACATACATACATACATACATACATACATACATACATACATACATACATACATACATACATACATACATACATACATACATACATACATACATACATACATACATACATACATACATACATACATACATACATACATACATACATACATACATACATACATACATACATACATACATACATACATACATACATACATACATACATACATACATACATACATACATACATACATACATACATACATACATACATACATACATACATACATACATACATACATATATATATATATATATATATATATATATATATATATATATATATATATATATATATATATATATATATATATATATATATATATATATATACATATATATAAAGTACTCTATATATTTATGCACATGCAACACGACGAACGAGTACGAATATGCAGTAATAAGCGATAACATATGAATGCACATGCTTCCTAACGACACTCCTTGCATATAGCAACAGACTATCTGACTGCATTGGTTTGGTTTGGTTAGGATAAGGCCGCTTCGGTCTACTTGGACCATTGCGCAGCCATGGGATGAAGGATTAGGGGTAAAGTGGGTCAAAATGGACGCCGACCGGGCAACCGCCCATAGACAGGCCCTTCCCCGCAGCGCGAAGCTGCGAGGAGAGCCCACGCCATGCAGACAGCCACCACTCCCGGGGGCAGCTCGAGGCCACCACATGCCCGGTGGCCAGCGACCACCAGACCCGGGGTAACGTGGGCGTGACAAAGGGTGGAGGACCGGCAGTCGGGAGGATCAAAAGGAATCTCTCTGACTACATGACAACCCCTTCACCCCATCAGCTGACAGTTGGTCTGGGCGGGGACGGCGGTGGGGACTCGTGCGGGACGGCCACCGGCCCCGGCGGTGACTCCCGGCAGAAGGGCAGACGCCAGCTCCGCCGCACTCAGCTCCGATAGGGCTTTCGAGCTTCTGGCGGCGTAGTAAATCATGTAGGCTGTTGCATCTCGGACCCTGGCGGCTGTACACTCCTGGACATGAATGTCGTCGGCGAGGAACCAGCTGGCGGCCGGCTGGTTGAGACAGTAGGCAGTGTAGTGGCCGCTGTCATGGCCGCCATGGTGCTCCACCACCCCGTACAGGTCATACACCATGCCATGCGTGTTCAGGTGCGGGCAGGTCGCAATCTGACTCAGGTCAAGGTCGCGTAGCTGCCACTGGCCACTGGCGCCACTGGCGCATGGGCCACTGCCACTGGCGCATGGGCCTTCCGTGCGGTGGTGCCAGTGAAACTGAACCGTTTCAGATGGAAGATAATGACCGGTGGTAGGCGGCAGAAGTCTAACTTCTTGTTGGCATCCTGGCTATGCCAGACATATATATATATATATATATATATATATATATATATATATATATATATATATATATATATATATATATATATATATATATATATTTGTTCATCGATGCCATCAATGGCGTCGACTCAATCAAATTAAATACATCACCCAACGATAGCATCGCTTCTATTCTCATTGACTAAGAGGTCACCTAACAGCTTACTGGGATTGGCCACGACGAAGCTGTATGAATAGTCCTGCAGAGCAGTGGTGAAGTCCACGATGCCCAGGCTCTCCGTTTGAATGCGGAAGTGGCCCACGGCCACCTCAGCCTGTCGACGTCGCAGCATCCCCAGCGGACCGGACAGCATGTCATCCGAGTCGTTAGAAAACTGTTCACCAGGCGGCAGCACAATTTCCGCCCTGCAGGCATATGTATACACATTGCACACACACATACACACGCACTTACACCAAGTGGCATCCCAGGTGGCACTCCACCTGGGTGGATGCTGCGAGGGTAGCAGTAAGCGGCAGTACAAACAATATGGTGAGATGAGCCCATTCTGCTGAAGCTGGAGTGTATCAAGATAAAGTACATCATATTCGCAGCCGTGCCTTTTAAGTTGTGTACCCCAGAAACGCATTGCACAGTTAACATTATCCACATTAGTCTATCGGCAGCCTGCTATTTTAGGAAACTGTTTGCTATAATTAAGATGATTATTCCAAAAGATCAAAAGTCAGGGGCTTCATCACGGCAACAATTTGCTTGAAGGGAATGTATTGGTTTTGTATTGGTTTTGAACTGAGATAGCATTATATTTGGCCGTTATTGAAATGTTGACAATACTAAGGTCAAAAACATAGCCGTTTTTAAGCAATTCAATCTATAGTTTGTAAAATGGGGTCTAGGCTAGCTCCGCCGCATATTGGCTGACAGCGAATTTTTCAGCCAATCCCACTTTCTCAGCCAATCGGCGGTGGTCTATATATAGCTCAATAATTACGTCATCAGCCCAAATTTAAAAACTTAATTTGTATAAAGTTAAGTGACTTTTTTAGAGATAAAAATATCACCATCGTTTTCAGCAGCACTTGCTTCATATTTTCGGCTACAACCAGCGTATATTTTACAACTTTCAGAAAAGTGAAACATTCCCAGGGAATAAGTCACCTTGAAAGTTGTCTTGAAATTTGGTTATACGGGGTATTTCGAGCTAAAAAAAACGAAGATGGCATTTGTTTGGACGATGGATATCCGTCGAAAGAAGCGTTATGTCTCAGCAGCGGGGTGAGCCATGCCGGTTCCTGTTTCTTTGCTTCCATGAAGAAAACAACTATCGCTTCGTTGTGTTCTGACTTTCTCATTTCTTGGAATAGTTTATTCAATATTGCATCACAACTTTTTCCTTTCCAATTTTCGCATAATGTTGCTTTAAATGGGCCAGCCAAAACTCCATCTTTCTTGTTTGTTGTGGGCCTTGATGAGTATTTAATTTATAATTATATCTTATATGTCCGTATTATTTACCAAATACTCGCCGTTTTCAAACACTACTTTACAGTTTGAAGTCCGCCTCCCTGTAGCTCAGTGGGAGGACGCTGGACCTTTAACCGTAGTGGCAGCCCGGGTTTGAGTCGCTTTGGCGCTCGCTGTTTGCTCCTGGCTGGGGGCGGACCGTGTCCAGGTATGTCGGGCACGCAAAACTTTCGCTTATAAATGGGGTAGTGTGGAAACTAATCCGCCAGATGTCTCTGCGCGACGGTTAGGTTGACCGGCCCGCATTGCGGCACCTTGTGAGACGGCCGCAAGAAGGGTGGCTCTAAAAATAGATGTTTGCCAAAATAACACGGGATCACATCTCATGTGGTTCTCTTAAAGGGAATAAGAAAGGGTCACCTTGAAAGTTGTCTTGAAATTCAACCATACGGTGCATCTTGAGCTAAAAACTACGAATATGACTTTCGTTTGGACAACTGATGGATATATGTGGAGAAAGAAGTAAGTTTCTCTTTGCATTTCACGAGAGATCGTACAACAGCTGGCGTTCTGGCTCTGCCACGCTCCGCCTGACGCCAAGTATAGTCGCTGACAAGAGGCCGCCTCGCCGCCCGGGCGGCTGAGCCGATATTAACGAGGCGTCGTGATCAGATACTACGTGCCAGAGAGTGTACCTGCCTCCGGCGGCGAGCGTTCATGTCCCGATCGTGGCCCTGAACAGCGGACATGAAACCGGGCCCACTAGCCCTGAGTCGAAATTACTTAACGTAGGGAGGTAATTCTTTCACCAGAACCTATTTTTAGATCTGCTCTACACTATCTCAGTCCAAAACCCCATGTTAAAGGTGAACTATTCCCTTTAAAGGGACTATCCCACCTTAACATTATATTTGAGTTGAGATAGCCATTTTGATGGGTTGGCATTGCAATTAAGTATGGTAGCAGTTAAAACAACCACAATGATCTAATAAAAAAGAAATTCGAGTTTGATTTTGACATCTGTAAAAAATAAGGCCCATGTGTATTTGAATAGGGCCTCTAAACCGACAACGTCGTCTCTCTTTACCCAACTGGTAATGATAGTCGACTTGTTTTAAGGTCAACCTTGAAGATATTTTCTACGTTTCAATGGTTTGGTAATTGGTTTGTTTTGTATTCAAAGCACCAGGATTGTCTCGAAATATTTGTGCCCATACTTTAGCAGCGTAAAGGATTTATGTGTAGCTCTCTAGAGCTCAATATGTCATCAACCCAAATATTAAAACTTAGCTTTTTATGAAATTGAGCACTGTTTGCGAAAAACAAATGTCATAATTGTGTTCGGCAACAATTACTTCATATTTTGCACAAGCGGCGTACATTTGACAACTTTTGGGAAGGTGAAATATGTGCATATATCCAGGTCCCTTTAAAGGGAATGTTTCACCTTTCTGAAAGTTGTCAAATATACGCTCGTTGTAGTCGAAAATATGAAGTAAGTGATAGATATTTAATTGGGGATTGATATATGGCGGTGATTTAGGAAAATTCAAATATCATAGGCGTGTGCAGGTCACTCAATATGGGGGGAAGTAAATGCGTAATAAAACCATTCTTTGATGTTTTTTTTATAAACGAAATGGTGTGTTATTGTAACATTAGACAAAACAGTTATAAAGCATATTTGTTGCCATAGGCGGTACCAAGTTAGTGAAAAAGGGAGGTCAAATAGGAAGAAGAAAAAATAACCGCAAGCAAGTTGCTACCCAGCACTATAAATAAGTTAGTGGTCGTAGATAGTTCCTTTTTGTATGTTGTACTTCATCATAGGCGTATACAGGATCCAAACTGGGGAGGTACAATACCTTTTGATAGGTATATTATCCGCTATTATGTTACTAACTAGTCAACAGTGAACTTTTCACTTACAACTTCAATTCACGTTGCATGCCCCCTGTGTACCCTACCTGGACTCGCCTATTATCTTATAATCGTTCTTGGAGTACCCTGTGGTGGATGTTTCATCCGAAAACTGCAGTATGTTATGTCATTGTAGGCCCATGCATCTTAGTTTCCTTGCAATAATATGACCTCCTTCCTTCCATTCCTGAGCGCGCCGCTGCACAAAATGACTGTATTTCCTCTCCTGGCCTCATATGTGCATATATCATTATAAACTAACCGTATATTGCGCCGTAATCGCTGGCATGTCGTTATCACCATGCCAGTCACCCCCTTTTCATGTGCCTGAACACGCCCCTGCAACTCTACATGTAATAAATTACCCAAACAATGGAAGGAGATGCTATCTTTTACATCTTGATAGCTATAAATGCCCCTTTAATCCCTCTATTGGCGTCCCGCCAAGCATTGAATACTTCCTTGAAACCTCCCCTTTTCAAGCCCCTGAAACCGCCTCTGCCATGCAATTATTATATTGTATTAACATCAACTAATTTGCACTTGTTTCAATCACCGTAAACCGATGTAACTCCTTCATACTTGAGGCAGTTAGGAAGAAACCGTGAAGATCGCATTTTCGTAGTATCGCCAAATATCGCCGGAGAACCCTACCAAAAATGTGCCCTGGAACTGCCTTTGTTCAGGTTAGGAACTTAAAATTTTGACTCCATATGTGGAAATCTATTTTGGGAAAAGTCTATACATTTAACGGGCCTACTCTTAGCCGTTCTGGAGATATCTGCGAAAAACATAAGGGGGGGGGGGGGCGGATTCCCCCCCCCCCCTGTTACAAATAGGGTTAAAGGGAGATAATCACCTTTTTCCACAAAAATGGAGTTAGCACCTGAAATCGATAGACGAGGCCAAAATATGATGTAAATTCATCACATTTTGCATATAAACATTCCTACCGAAATATATTGGCAGTTTCCTACCAATAAGCGACCCACGCTTATATCGGTCGGTACTCAGCAGGTACTCGGTAACGAATTCAGTAAATTAGCCTCCCTATGCATTGCTATTTATCATGCAGGTATGCAATATGTTTCCTGCACTCTATCTTTTGCGAATATGTGTAATTTGTATGAACAATCAACACTCATTTGAAAAAAGGTGCATTGACATCGGCAGTTTAGTTTGGCACCTGCCGGCCGATGCCAAGCTAAACTACGGCGACCTATTTAGTGTCGGCGATTTGTTTTCAAGTGCCCATTCAACAACGTTGAACAGATTGATGCAAAAGCGCCAGATGTTGCGCTTTCCAATAGTGGAGGGAAATACCGATCATTAATTTTCCCAAGCTTCCAACTTTGAATAAGGAAATAATTGTATTTCATTCTTAAATTTATATAACAAAATTGTAATACCATAACGGTAGCCAAATTAATTGTTGCTAACAAAATCAAAAGGTGATTATCTCCCTTTAACTTTATACAAATTAAGTTTTTAGATTTTGGGCGAATGACGTCATTATTGAGCTATAGACCGCCGCTGATTGGCTGACAAAGTGGGATTGGCTGAAAAGGTGACTGTCAGCCAATCAGCGGCTGCACTAGCCTGGAGTCATTTTCCAAGTAGTAAATTCAATTGCTTAAAAACGGTAAAGTTTTGAGGAAAATGACCTTAGTTACGTGCGAGTGCTTCGCCAGAGGTGAAAAAAAAAACTGCTTACTTGGCCACTGGAGTGGGAGACAGAAAAACATCGGCAATAAAATGCCCAGGAGACAATACTGCTAATTACAAGTATTTTTAAAGCAATTTTCTGTTTTTGCTTTGACCGCCGTACAACAACCACATAACATTCTTCATAAGTTATAGCATAGCATTTACGGTATTTAATTTAGTACTTGTTTCCTCTCAGAGACAGACAGGCTGAGAGACAGGCAATAGTGGGCAAAAGGTAATACCGGGCGAGACCGGCACAATCTTCATAAGGGTTTTCTTTACTGCTGCATCATGGGAATTTTGACCCTTAACGCCTGTCTCTCGATACATCATTATTTTTCAGCGCCCTCATATTGTACATATCTGGCGCATCTGTGATGAAGCGGGTTTGTGTTCACAGCGTCGTTCACCAGTATTCTAGGCTCGGACTAAAAGCTAGAGTTCTCGCAGCAGTTGGCCGCCAGGGACCGGTAGTGAGCCAGGGTGTTATGACGTCGCAAGCAAATGGTATTTATGAATACCATTTTCAAATGCGTTAAATATACTATATATAAATGGTATATTTAACGCTAAATATGTATTTATTTATTTATTTATAAACAAATAAACATTTAGCGTTGGTTGCTAAATATTTCCTTGTGACGTCATAGATCCTGGCTCACTAGTGGTCTCTGGCGGCCAACTGCTGCGAAAACTCCAGCTTTTAGTGCGAGCTGTATTCTGTGACCGCATGTATTAGGCATACCATATCATATGCCCACCTACACTTAAACGGCCTTGCACCTACGTACCTATTTTTGTGATTTATATATTGTGTCGTCAGGGCCGGAACTTTTTGTTTTTGGTTGGGGATGCAGTAGCAGGTAAACACCCCCTTCCATTTTTTTCTTACATATATAAACAAAAATGAAACATCATGCTGCTATGTGCTCTGAGAGGCATTTGCTTGCTTTGTTCCCAGCTTCGTTAAATTTGCAGTTTAAGTAGACTCCATTGAAAACAAAAACAAAACAAATAAATGTTTTTGGGGTGCTGATTCCAAATATGTCCACTATTCGTGTCATTATTTGTTTCTTCGTTTGGATTAATTTATAGGTATATTGTTTGTTTTTTTCTTTTTCTTTTTTAAACATTTTTTGGGGTGGGGTGGAAGGGGGGGGGGGTCATTGGGTAAAACCATATATTTTCCCCAAACTTCTTGAGTGGGGGCAGCTGCTCCCCCTGCCCCCTCTTCCACCGCCCCTCCCTCCGTTCCTATGCCTATGGGTTGCACATCTGCAAGGTTTTTCAGCGATGACGAAAAAATAAAAACGGTGGGACGAAGCGTATCCGTTTTCTTTGCCCAACTTATACCTCATCTTGGGCCAAACTTTTTTATCTTTGAGATAACCACTCTTATGTAATATTTGTTTGCGGATTTGAAATTTTCTCGTCTTTGGGTACCTTTTACTCCATCACATTTCCCTTGCTTAACAAAATGAACGGTTCAACAACAAATAACTGACCTCAAAGGGGGTCTTAGCCCCTTGTCCCTGTAAGAGGCGTCTTTAAAACAACAGAACAATCTGATTATGCCGACTTGTTATGCGTTACATTTTACAGTGGCCCATAGGTGTCACCAAGGAGGAGGGGGGGGGGGGGGGCAAACAGGGACAACGTGCTCCCGGAACCTGGGACTGAATACCTCTTGCCATTGATACATATGAATATTTCAGGTTCAGACAAATGGGTCAGGTTGATGAAATCGGAGGCTCGCCTCGACACCAAACCTGCATTTTTGGGGGTGCAAAATATGATTGATTTTTTCCTAGTAAAAGTTGTTTCTTAGGACGCGAACGTCTGCCACATATACTTCTTCTCAAACTTTAAATATCTGGTGATGCCAATAGTCCAGGGCCGGTCCTTCTACATATTACAGCTGAGATGTAAAAATATAAAAAATACATGCACCATATTTCCCACAAGGTAAACAAACTAGGCAGTAGGCAGTAACAGCATTTTAGTATGCTTTCATCTTTGTTAATACAAAACTAGGCAGTACTTTAGTAATAATAAAAGAGACAAATACGGCGCAGTCATGACAAAATATGGCGCATTTATCTTGCATTGCTTTCAATATTTGTGCTGTTTTCGTATAACTTGGTTTGATTGGTGTTGAATAAGCCTATTTTATTTTAAAATGACCTTTACTGATGTGGCCCTCCACTTTTCAACACCATGACCAGGAATATCTTGTGCAAATAATGTTCGTCAGGCTCAAAAATTATAATCCTGACTTGTAGCCCATTTTGTTTAGGTCTATGATAATGTAAAATAATGTAAATGATAATGTAAAAAAAAAAAAAAAGTTTTTCCAGCTCAGGATGAATGGTATGCTTTCAGACACAAAACATTTATATTATTGGTCAAATTATTCATTAAGTGTCAATTTCACCAACATATTTATACTAAAATTTTAACACATTTGGCCAATTTAAGGGGGTATTGTAATATGTGACCTGTCCATTATACAGAACTACGCACAATGTGAAAACTGAAATATGCTTCACCTATTCTTGCTTTGCTCATGTTTTTTTTATGTAAGCACCTAGATTGACATTTTGTGTCTGAAATTGAAAAAAGATACCTGTTCTTTAGTGTGTATGACCATTGACCTGTATGTATGACCATTGTGTATGACCATTGACCCGGCAGTTGTGTTGGTACTGTGCCCTTTTCCTTTTATATTGTTGTTGCATCTATAACATTGACTTTTTTAAAGTTGGGGGGGGGGCTGAATGACAAGTTGGGGGCTGAGCCACAAGTTGAGGGGGCTGAAGCCCCCTCAACTGAATATGATCCTACGCCCCTGTATATTTGTACAGTGTCTCATTCTTCCCCCAGCCAAAATGACCAAAACACTTAACCCTATCTGACAGACAGTAAGTCATATTATTGGGGATGCAGATGAAAGACTGGGGATGCAGATCAGAGCATTGGGGATGCACCTGCATCCCCCTAAGTATATAAAGTTCCGCATGTGTGTGTCGTACTCGACATTACAAGGGACAAGGAGACAAATTTTCGTGTTTGCAATTTGGTGGGAGACAGTCGCGACGTTTTTTTCACCTCTGTGCTTCGCGCTCGCTCGTCTTTCCGTGGTATATGGAAAAATCTGAATATGAGCGGCCCGACCCGACCCGGCCCGTGGCGACGCTTTTGACAAGCTAATATCTCTGCAATCGCACGTCCGATTGACAAGCGTGCTTCTTTGCTGAGCAGCCCCATCCAACCTACCCTGTATGAGAGGGGGCCGGGTGGCTCAGTTGGTAGAGCGTTTGACTCGGAATCCAAGGGTTCCGGGTTCGAGTCTGGCTACTGGCGCAAGAAATTCGGTTCCCCGCCCCGGAAGGGAGTGGTTCTCCTCCCCACCCGCGGCGGCATATAGCTATAGGCTGGACTACGGGGTGGGCGAGAAGAACTCCCCTACCACCCCCCCCCCAAAAAAAAACCTGTTTGAGACCAGTGCCGACTCACGTGGGTGACTACTATTGCGCGTGGCGCGTGAGGGGTGTTGCAAGGTGTTTCCTCGCAATAACTCTGCAACGGCTGAGCCGATTGTGTTCAAATTTGGTGTGTGGTTAGTGACCCCACAGCCGCCACTTTCCCACAAGTCATTGGCCTCTGCACGTACACACCCCTAGTATATATATCAGGAACGGCTGCGCCGATTGTGTTCAAATTTGGTGTGTGGCTAGGGACCCCTCAGTCGCCGCTTTCCCACAAGTCAGGGATAGGGTGCCTCTGCACGTGCGGACGTGCGCACCCCTATTCTATATCGCAGGAATGGCTGAACCGATTGTGTTCAAATTTGGTGTGTGGTTAGGGATCTCTTAGCCGCCATTTTCCCAAAAGTCAGGGGTGGGGTGCCTCTGCACGTGCGAACGTACACACCCCTACTATATATATCAGGAACGGTTGAGCCGATTGTGTTCAAATTTTGTGCGTGATTAGGGACCTCTCAGCCGCCACTTTCCCACAAGTCAGGGGTGGGGTGCTTTCGCACGTGCGCACGTGCGCACCCTTTTTGTAGTTCAGAAACTACTTGCCCGATCGAGTTGAAATTCCCCATACATTTCCTTCGCGCTCGCTCGTTCATCGCCAACTACGGCGCTTTACTGGTATTATACACCGATATTTAGGGGTAGCACGAAACCGCCAAAGTTAACCGTGCGCGGCCCCCGTCAATAAGGGCGAACGGACCGTGCGGCCTTAGCTAACAAGCGACCATATGCATACCATACATACATGTCGCATACCATCCATACATATTGAAAAACATCAGAGAACATGTCCGTGAAGTTAGCCATCTATGGCTGTGGCTAACTTCACGGACATGCAGAAAGACGTGAGCCCGTGTCATCTTTCGAAGATCGATAGTTGTATAGCCACGTACCCTACCTAGTACCTATCAGTGTAGTTTAAGGCGATACACACCGTGCAGTTCGGTAGTGCGCCGCGGTGGATACTGTATCGGTCCAGCATGTATAGTGGTAGAATGGGTACTTGTGATTTTGGGCGGATTTTCTATGTATTTAATTACAAATACAAGCTGTTGTGAGCATTTAGGTGCATGACACGCAAAATTAGGGTGCTGTTTTTTCGCAAATGTGTTCGATCTCCGAAAACTTACGAGACGTCCGTCGACGGGCGCCTCGTAAGTTTTCGAAGTGTCCGAGCATATGTCCGATCGGACACATGTTCAAAATTTAACTAGTTCCGATTCCGTTCCAAATTTTCGTTTAGTGAAATAACGTTCATAATACGGTTGCTAACACGCGCCCTGGAAGGCCTCTGATAATTACTCGCCCTGGAGGGGGGAGAATTCCGCCCGCCTAAGATCTCGCCACCCATAAGAGCTACAATAACTAAATTTGTAGGGTAGGGAGGTTCTGTATGGAACTCTGTTTTGCGAAAATTTCATGATCCTAGGTCAATATCTTCAAGGTCAAATGGGTTAAAATATGACATTTTCCCCCATTTTCGCACTTTGCTCCAGAACCCCCAAATATCTGAAGATCTATGATAGCTAGGAAGAAACGAAAACAAAACAATCGAAAGCTCTTAAAATATACAATTGCCATAGTGTCCTCAAATTTTAGCTCAGGTTAATAGTTTAGGCTCCAGAGGTCATCAAATGTTAAAAAGGCTATTTATGGCAAAACAGTTTTTCGCAAATAATGTTTTATCTAATACAGATAAGGCAATTAGTTTGGCGCCATCATGTTCGTGTCGTCAAGGCGCTCATAATCATATTGATGTTGGCCAGTTCAGGTCAACTTATAAATTTGACCTCAGGTCAAGGTCATGTGGTGACCCAAGTAGGTCATGTTGCATATTGACGTGCCTTGACGAGACAAACACATTGGTACCGGTTTCACTCCTCTATTTTCAATCTGTCGTCGAGAGTTATTGACCAAAAAGTGTTGGTGACCTCAGATGACCTTGGCTGACCCTGTAGGGGTTACTGAACGAAAATTGCACATGGATCATCAATAATAGCCTATGATAACATGATTCAAAAGAAATTGTACTGATATCATGCGTATCCTCAGAATAGGAAGCATTTGAATATTTCCCCATGGACTTATATTCGTAATGGTGTATTCATGTCAGCCTATCCCCGAGAAGAAAAAAATCGCTATAGGTGGAGGTCACGAAATTTACCCGACCTTAGGTCACCGATATACAAAATCAGAGATATACAAGTTGTAGGTACCTATGACCGTATGAAGTCGTGCAAGTTGCAGTGCAAAGTGCAAGTGCAAACCCATGGGCTTAAAACTGTGGCTGTGGTACGATCGCAAATATTTGGAGGTAGGGTCATCACGTGACCTGGTCTGGTGACCTGACCTGATATGACTCGACGTCCAGAATTGTACATAATGTGGGTAGTTGATTTCTGAACAGGTATGTATAAAACGGCGGCGTTTTTTTCCTCTATCCTCGAAAAATCTTAGGGGTGGGCAGATTTCGCCCCCCCCCCCCCCTCCAGAGCGCGTGTTAAAGTACGGTTGAAATAACGTTTACATTATTATGAGTCGTGTTTCAATTTTTGTCCGAAGCAGAGTCTGAAGATTGGCCCCATTCCGAAGGCGCAGGCAGCCCTATTCCGGGGGGAGGGGCAGACGGCAGACGCATAAGTGGTCGCAGACCGGCGCTTGGGGGAGGGGGCAAATGGTCGTTGGGGTCGCTTATGGGCGGACGGCCCCCTGAAATACGAACTTGAACATCAATCCTATAGCTCACTGACTGGAAAGAAAAGATGTCTGTGGGCGTTTGCCACACCTGCAACAAAAAAATATGATGCCGCCCCTGCCATGATAAAACCTTTCTCAGTCACACTGGATGGATGTTTGAAGAATTCCACCCTTATCACTGTAAAAATGGATTCACATTTGAATGAGATCATTCTCTTCCCTGTTGTTATTGAATTACGCAATATCAAGAGGCTTTTCAGGTACATCGTGCTCATTTTAGGGTAATCATCCATAATATAGATGCCTTCGATTGACCCCACTGGAAATATTTACTTAAAAAAACGAAAAATTACACACCCCGTCTATCCACCACCCCTTGCTAACAGTGGTGGACCGCGATACCGTGCCGTTGCGTGGGCGCCGGCCGCCGCGTCGGGTTGAACTTAACTGGCTCGCGGAGACACCTAGCGCCGGGTTTGGAGCTAAGCTTTTCCACACTTCTTAACCCGCGAGTCACTGGGGGGCTTTTTTAGACCCCCCCCCCCTAGGAATATTAGGAATATCTCAACAACTAATGCAGATATCGACGCCAAACTTTCAGTACCTATCCGGGCATCATTTGAGACCTTTTGAGAGAAAAAATAAAAACGTTCGTCAGATTTTTTTTAGATATAGTGAATTTAGTGACGTCACTTAACACGCGCCCTGGAGGGCCTCTGATAATTACACGCCCTGGAGGGGGGGCGGATTTCGCCCCCCCCCCCCCTATGATCTCGAAAACCACGCAACGTAGCGACAAGCGGGAAACGACGTTAGATAGCTCGAGACAAGCTCTTTCGAAAGTATTTCGTTATTTTTTTTTCAGGTCAATATTGAGGTCACCAGAGGTCATCAAGGGTCAGATTTTCAAGTTTTCAAGACTTCGGTTCGAACACCCCCAAATATCTCGGGAACTATGATAGTTAGCAGCAAACGGAAAAAGCAATTGAAAGTCATTGAAAAATGCAATCGACTTTGATGTCCTCAGATTTGAGCTCAGGTCAATAGTTTAGGCTCCAGAGGTCATCGAATGTCAAAAAGGTGATTTTGTTTCCAAACTGTTTCCCCCAATAACCTTTTACCTAATAAAGATAAAGCAATAATGTTTACGCCATCAAGTGTGTCTTGTCAAGGCGCTTCGAATCATATTCATGGTGACCGGGTTAGATCAATTGAGAAATTTGACCTCAGGTCAAGGTCAAGTGGTAACCCAAGTTGGTCATGTTGCATATTGGGAGACGTGTCTGGACGAGACAAACATATTGGTACCGTTTTCTCTTCTCTATCTTCATTATGTCGATAGTTATTGATAAAACCGTGTTGGCGGTCACAAAATTGACCTGACCTTAGGTCACCGATATTAGAAATACGAGATAAACAAATTGTTGGTATCTAAGACCTTATGAAGTCCTGTAAGATGAAAACCGATCGGCGTAAAACTGTGGCTGTGGTACTACTGCAAACGTTTTGGAGTTGAGGTCATCACGTGACCTGGTCTGGTGACCTGACCTGAGATGACCTGAGGCCAAGAATTTTACATAATGCGGGAAGTTCATTTATAAACAGGTATACAAAAAACGGCGGCGCTGCGCGCCGCCGTTTTTGCGCTATCCTCGAAAAACCGGAGGGGTGGGCGGATTTCGCCCCCCCCCCTCCAGGGCGCGTGTTAACACGATTTTGACACCAAAAGCTAAAAGGTAGCAAATTGCAAGGGCTACACACCAGCTATCTCGAAATTAGAGAGAGAAAAAATGTTTTTGACCCAAAAAAAATATTTAAAAAACTTGTTTTGAAAAAATGCTCACAAAATCAAATTTGTCAAAGATATTCAAAAACCGGAATATATGTCAGATCACGACATATGGGCAACTACCTTACCAAATTTCAAAATTATATCTTTTTTGACTGTCATGGCATATAAAGTATGGGTAAATCATGACGTCATATTTTGAAATTGCGTTTTTGGGCTTTTGTTGACCGGATACAGACAAATAAATACCAGCACTGTTTTTTTTATAGATAAAACTGATATAGAAACATGTTTTTTCATTTCAATTTATCAATTTCAAATTTTGACCCTCAGTGACCTGAACTTGACCTGAACTTGACACCAACTTCACGTAAATGAAGTAAGGTGGTAAAATGACTACCACTATCGAATTCTACGCGTAAAAGCATCTATAAAACATGTGCTGCATGACTTTCGTAGATATTTTGTGTGTAGTGACCTTTTGTGACCTGACATTGACCTTGATCTTTTCCAACAATTTCACTTTAGCTCATGTGGGATATGTATCATACCTTTGACAGCACTTTGGGTGATTATAGGCGCAATCGAAGGCCATGGATGGCAAGTATTGTCCATAAACTCAAATACCTCGATTTTGACGTTTGACTTGACCGTGACCTGACATGTGACCTTAATTTTTTTTTAAAGTTTGTGTTAGGCTTATCTCATTGACCGCTTTCGAATGCCGCCTTGCGCGTCCCGCTGCGATCATTGGTTCTGAAGATACCAGGGGGCTACCCCCCCCCCCCCCCAGGGAGTCGTGTTACACAGAATATACCCCAGTGACTGCCGGGTTAAGTATACATATTCTCGTCTCGGCTTCCCATTGCATTTGCGTCGGACAGGATTAGCCGACTTTACGTATAATGATAGACTTACTTTGCACCGGACAGCATTAACCTGTTTAACGTAACCTTACATGAATATTTTTCAACACTGTTTTGAGAAACATGATAATAATATTAATTGCTGACCTAACTCTCATAATGCCAAAAAAGATGATTTAGTAAATAAAACACAAGATAGGAAACTTTTGGCTTGCGTCTTCATCAGCCATCAGGCTGATGAAGGCGCAAGCCGAAAGTTTCCTATCTTGTGTTCTTTGGCATTATACGTTAGGTTAGCAATTCTTATTATTAACCTTACCTGGTCAAATTGGCCAGATGTTAGCGCCCCTCCAGAATGGCCGGGAAGCATGGCTGCAGAGGTGCATAATCTTACACACTCGCCCACGTGCAAAGGTGACAGTTGTCACCAAAACGTTGGGATCTTATGACAAATTTCAATGAAAAAGTGACAATATAGTTGTCAAGTGATGACAAGTATAGACAAGTGATGACAATATAGTTATTCTTCAGAAAATGTGGTGATTATGTCACTAATCGATGAATATTTGTGAAAACTAAGTATTTGTGGTGCCAAGATATATTCAATCTCAGCTCCGCGAATGGTAAAGGAATGGACAAATTTCATGTCGCATAACCATATAATTTTTAGAAACTTTTACATATTATTTTTCATAAAAAAAGACGATGGTGATGTTAATTTGTATCAAAAAGTTGTATAAATACCTTAAAAAACTAATAACTCTAAGTATACGTGTTTCCCTCTGATTGGTCATAATCGTGTGACGTCACACATGATGATTCAGTCGTCCGACGAACGCTATTAATAAGCGAGCTGGTATTTTTTCGAAGATTCAGCTTGTGATTAGTTGATGTAGTGGTAAAAATGGACGGAAAAAGGGAGATATTACTATTGTTTCGTTCAGAAATGTAAAAACGCAACAATAACTGCGCCAAATGCGGTATTCACCGGCCTTCCGATGTAAGTAACGAAAGCCGTGGTGTGCTGCGGCTCGCATAAGTGACGTTATTGTCGTGGCCATGCAGAAGTTTCCCCACTGCCCTATAAAAGCTTCCAAGTGCCTCGCATAATGCCGCCTACCTCGCATAATGCCAACTACCTGTTGCTTGCTTGACAAGCCCAGTACTTTGATCGTAGACTTCTGGATATCTACGAAGCCGAGAAGTAATTGTATATCTTAAAAATATTCGTTATACATGGAAGTTTAACTTGACCAAAGGCACGCGCTCAATCATTACATTGGTGTTCGCACAGTGGTGGAAACTGAGGTGCATTTCCTCAAGGCCTACAAGTATACAAACATCGTCTGCTTGTTTCAAAGGGGAAAACAGTGTTGAACGTTGGCGTAGGCTGCTCATGAACCCGACGTTTGATAATTTCAGAACTTAAATATGACACTTGTAACATACCAACATTTTTGTGTGCAAATTTTCAAACACATCCATTGAGTCGTTGCAAAAATACACCCCCGAGAACATGGTTACGGTCATCGTTACGGCAGATGATCAACCATGACCAAATTGGGCCAAACATCATGTGTGACGTCACGACCTTTTGCGCATCAAGAACATTTTCTAACAATGGATTTTTGCAAACTTTGTTAATTTGTTTTTACTGCAACTATGCATCTTTCGACAAAATGACTGAAGTTTAGTATATTATATTTATTTGTGTTAATTTTAAGCCAAAAAACCCACAACGTGAAATTTGTCTATTCTCTACGGTTTCAAAACTCCATGCTGAGCGCTACAAAATCCTACCCACTCGGTAAGTAGTCCTATGCCTTCAACATTGTGACATTCACAAAGTTCGTCAACATCGATTGTCACAAAGGTGACAATATGACACCTTCACCACTACGAATTTGAGTCCTTCAAATTTGGCTCTCGTTCACAAGCTGCCAGTCGATTGGTGTAAGCGAACAACGCATGGCCCCTGTTACAGCGCTAACATTAAATGAATGTTATTAAGATAATATTTTCGTAATCGGAAAGCCATTTCCGTTTTCAAGTTCGAATTAAAGGTTTATTCTATTCAATCGTAGTATTCAAATAAGTCACACCAAGTTCTCCATTCCAAACCAAAATCACCAGGGGCCGAAGAAGGTGAAATTTGTTACCAACCGAATTTGACGGAGCCCAATTTTGCTACACTTTTTCATCGAAGCTACTTTTGTATCGAGTTTCATTACATTCTCATCGAAGCTACACTTCTACACATTTCAATTGCTACATTTACATTTTGTTGATTGCAAATGTTTATATCTGCTAATGCGAAAATTCGCTATAAAAAAAAACAGGCAAGCTGTTCAGCATGTGTTGCAACGTTATTTAACCGGTTCTTCTTTTGCAGCTAGGCCCGGCTTATTGCTATACCCAAGTGCCGATCTACCTACCTGGACACCAAGCTAATCGTACCCTCATGGTATTATCACTCACTTGTTGATGTAATGTCAAAATATATTCAACATTTACAATAGAACCGACTATATTCTGCCTTCCAACATCCATGCAGACGACGTATCCAATATATCCATGTAATTGCCTATATTGATTGCCTTCCATTATCTACCTCTATTTCACCTTCCTTCCACCCACGGGCTGATCCAGAATGGGTGGTTTGGGTCAGTGTGGGGGGGGATCTAAACAAAATATCACACAATTCTGAAAACTCATCGGATTTCGCTTGCTTGTGCATCGATAACTGATTTAAAACAAACTTTCCTTAGTCAAAGTTGCTTAGATTTTATATTATCTCAGGAAATGAGTCAAATTTTCGCCGACTTCAGGAGGATTAGTGGGGTCATGTCCCCGTGCCCCCCCCCCCTCTCCCCTGGATCCGCCCAGGCGGCCCATGCTTCCACCCCTGCGGCTGCATGCCCTCCGCCTCAGACGCCGCCGGCCGGCTGTCCTGCGTCGCCGCCGTCCCAAGGTCGTCGACGGCGGCCGACCAACCCGGTTCGACTGAGGGTGATTCGGGCCCGGTGTCGGGCCGCGGCGGGCGACATTGGGGAGGGGTTGACAGGGGAGGCGGGTGTCGACAGATTGATGACGGTGTTCATGCGCCCATCGTCCGCCTGAAGAATATAGTTTTGAGTCTTTTGCTGATTTCTTGAAAACGGTCCAAAAAGTCGGGAATCAGACGACGGTCACGTAAACTTCGTTCAATTTGGAGTTTATCAATGACTTGAGGGTGACCTTTCTTCAGAAATGATATCACAGGCACGACAAGGACAGTCACTGGCGCGACGTTTGTCAGAAAAATCAAAGCTTCGAGCGATTTTAGGCTAATTCCGCACTCACAGTTTCCGAGGAAGGCGCCAAATGTGTCCCACACGTTCCCTTCTCCACGTCAGCCCAGTTTTTCAGTCACGCTGCCTACTTCCGGACAAATACGAATAATACTAGGGAGCGGCCGGAGTCGCACCGTAGCGCAAGCCGCCCGACATGGCAGTCGCCCGTCCGCCCTAACTTGTAGTGATGGTGTACCATACAAAGCAGACTCTTGAAATATCTACGCTGCATTGCGTTACAAACATTTCTTTTCAAATATGGCTTGAGAATATCTTCGATTTTTTGTATTAAAAGACATTGGAATATTTTGAAGTAAAATTTGATGTCCTTTATTCGTAGTATGCGTGGTATAAAAATATACAACCTGTATCACTCTCTGTCGATTCATGTTGGCATTTTTTGCTACAATATTCTCTATCTCAGGTAAGTGTAGATATCTTTATACGGTACGTTTAAAGTCTCTAGATTTTGCGAGAACCTTGTGATATTTGCCCACTTATGGGGATATTTTCCCATTTATCGCTAGCAACCTATTACATTACAAAATATCTCCAGAAAACAGAGATCAACCATCCGTGAAGATACAAAACAGCCCCATACGTGTACAGGATCTACAAAATAAAAACAGAAAGGAACTCATTCAAGCATATACCGCAAGCAATGATAGTGTAATTTGTGTGTCTTGTCATTGGCCAGTTTTGCTACAAATCATCGTTTGGTGTAACGCTGATTTGCTACCAACAACGTTGTCGAGTTGGCGTTATTTTTTACCCCTGAGAATCACTCGACAAATTGCCAACAATAAAAATTTCACACGATTAATGTCTCGTGCTATTTACACCGAGACACTGTCGTTTTCGAAACGACATCCTCCCCCTCCAGGGGGGCAGACGGAGAGAGGGGAGAGAGTTTGACGTCCCTTCAAGCGCTGTCCTCTAATCTACATATCCGTCTCGCCGGGCGGTGCACCTCACCACCGCGCACCAGGACGCGGGCAGATCGCACGCAGCCGTTCTGACCCGGTATCACCTCCATCACGCGGCCGAGCGATCATCGCCCGCGAGGCGCGTCCTCTTCCATTAGCAGGACCAGGTCACCGCGCGCCAGATTCCTCGTCTCACGGGTCCAGTATTTCTGTTGGAGCTCGTCGAGGACGTGATCAGCCCCTGCGTGCATCATCCTTTCGTGGGTGGCTGTGATCAGCAACGACGTCACGCGGCTGTCTCTTGGCAGGATCAGTGGATGACGAGTTTCATCTGGCAGTGGAACGCGCCCCAGCCGTCCTCCGACCCGCAGCAGGCCGTCGCGATCCAGCTGGAGAGACAGTGGCAGCAGGCGATTTCCAATGCCAATCGGAGATCCTCTGGTCAGCGCCGCTATCTCCTGGCCAAATGCCTCGCGTTGCAGCTGGCGAACGATGACAGCTTCTGCTTCTCGGAGCTCAAGTGTTGACAGGGAGCCGTATTCGCGCTGACTACCCGAGCGTGCAGCAGTCAGTTTCTGACGAAATCGCAGCATCCAGGCCACGGTGTTCTGGTACCGGCTCCAGCTTTAGAACCGGCTAGGGTCTGGCCTAGTCGTGGCAGCCAGTATATCCGGTGTCGCCACGCTGTCATGATGTGTAGCCAGGACCGTCTTCACCTCTGGGTCTTCCTGCGCGACTGATCGCGGCTGGCGATCTGCTGGCCAGTCATCCTCGGACTGCTATAGAAAGCTCGGCCCGCGGATTCAGCGACAGTTTTCGGTCAGGTCCGACGCCATGAGCCTTTTTTTTTCTCTTTTTTTAAATAATAAATTTAGTCCGAATGTTTTTGAATGGATGGATTTCCCAGGTCAGGATCCACGCTAAGCATAGCTTGTTGCGCAGGTCCTGACCCCACCACCCGATCGCGCAATTCCTGGCGTCCGGCAGAATTTAGAGACGAAAGTTTTACATGCCCGACATACCTGGACACGGTCTGCCCCGCTCACTGACGTCACCTGACCTTGAGTGCGACCGCTGCCACCGGCCGCAGGTCATCCCAGACAGGAGCAAATAGCGAGCGCCGAAGCGACTCGAACCCGGGCTGCCAGTACCGGGAAAGATCAGAAGTCCAGCGCTCTCCCACTGAGCTACAGGGCCCTTGTGAGCAATCGTCCGCTGAATTTTCTTCTCCGGGGACAAATCTCCACTGGATAGGCTCGGAGGTGCTCTTTATCTCCGCCAGTGTGTCCTCGGTTGAGCGCTCTCTCCGAATATGGAGCACCTCACGAGCGTTCACAGGCAGCATTTGGCGCAGACTGCCCGCCAGGCACCAGCCGAAATGCGTCCTGATCGCCGAGGGTTGCCCTGGGGGACCGACCCGAGCCTCCTTCTGTAGCATAGCCTCCAAAACGTTGGCGCCGAGAAGCAGCTCCACGGGGCAGCCGTTGGTGTCGGGGATTGGGATCCCAGCCAGATGTCTCCACTCGCTTCGCTCCTTCCAGTTAATCTGCTGTGGCCGCTCGTTGAGTTGTGGAACGGGGAAAACCTCTGGCACGGTCACGCGCTCGGCTCCTCCACTGGCCCGAATTTGCGAAATCTGTAGAGATGCTTTCATTGACATTCTTGTCTCCCCCACTTCCTCCACGTTGCTGAGGCGGAGCTCTTCTGCCTCCCCGGCGACCGACAGTTGCTGCAGCACGTGCTCAGCACACAGGGAGGTGTCCGCACCGGAGTCCAGGAGAGCGCACGTGTCAAGGTATGCTCCCTCGGGCCCGTAAATTCTCACCGGTCCGACCTGAAGCAGCGTATACATGCGACTCCTCTCCAGCGTTCAATTTGTGGCCAGGACGCTGGGGGGATTCTCCGCTCCGGCGACCACCTCCGTCTCACGCGGTGCCGGTGCTGACGTATGGAGCAGTTGGTGGTGTCGCCCGCGGCAGCCGTCTTTCCCGCAAAGTAACCTGTCGCGGCACTGCTGGGCCCAGTGGCCCTCGCCGAGGCACCTGAAACAGCGTTTGCTGTCTCAAACCAGCCGAAGTATGTCGGCAGCAGACATAGCCTGGAACTGCTGGCATTCCTGAAGTCGATGCGCTCCTCCCGTGCAGATCACGCACGGCCGGGCAGACATTTCCACCTCTTGGGTAGCCAGCGTTGTCCGCAGAGACTCGCCGTTGCTCGTGCGTGCCGGCCTGCTCGCCTGCCGTCCCTAGCTGCGATCGAGGTCGGACCGCGCTGTACTCAGTTCTGGGAGAGCGCGCCGACCCGCGAATACCACTCTTCTCAGCCACTGGTCAAAGTTGGATAGAGTCGTCTCGCGCCGGGGGAGCTCCAGCTCCGCCTGTCCCCACTGCCAAACCAGATTCATTGGCAGCTTTGCCACGACCTGGCGCACATTAGTAGTGGCGGCGAGAACAGCGTTGAAAAGGTGGGACGTGAGGGCGCACACTGCGGCGTGGAGTACGCGAGACAACTGAGTCAGTCCGGCGAGGTCGTTCGGCTTCATGACATTTGTGACAAATGACAAATGTCGGCTGCATGACATTTGTCAGCGTGTGTTGCACTACAGCTGCCGGGTCACGGAACTGCCCTTCCAGCTCACGTAACGCCTCCTCGTACATCTCCCCATCACAGAGCAGCCCGCGGACCTCCTCCCTCGCTTCACAGAGCAGCCCGCGGACCTCCTCCCCGTCACAGAGCAGCCCGCGGACCGCCTCCTCCGCTTCACGGAGCAGCCCGCGGACCTCCTCCCCCGTACATCTCCCCATCACAGAGCAGCCCGCGGACCGCCTCCCCCGCTTCACAGAGCAGCCCGCGGACCTCCTCCCTCGTACAAATCCCCATCACAGAGCAGCCCGCGGACCTCCTCCCCGTCACAGAGCAGCCCGCGGACCGCCTCCCCCGCTTCACAGAGCAGCCCGCGGACCTCCTCCATCGTACATCTCCCCATCACAGAGCAGCCCGCGGACCGCCTCCCCCGCTTCACAGAGCAGCCCGCGGACCTCCTCCCTCGTACATCTCCCCATCACAGAGCAGCCCGCGGACCGCCTCCCCCGCTTCACAGAGCAGCCCGCGGACCTCCTCCCTCGTACAACTCCCCATCACAGAGCAGCCCGCGGACCTCCTCCCTCGCTTCACAGAGCAGCCCGCGGACCTCCTCCCCTGCTTCTCCGGTGAGGCAGGATTGGAGATGCGTCAGGCGCTCTGTGTCCGTCAGAGTGCCCAGTTCCCTGTGCGCAGCGCCCGCAGTCGGCCGCAGCGCCGGGAGCTCCGCTCCCTCCCCTCCCGAGCCGCTGTGCCTCATCCTGCGTGAGTGCGAGTGATATGTGACAGCGTGGTGTGTGACTGGACTGTCGAGGAGTTACCGTGACTGCCGTGACATCGACGTCGGCATCAACATCGCCTCGTCGCTGCACCTGACCGAAGATGCACCGGGACATCGCCCGCCATCTGGTGCTCCTGGTGTTCACCTACCTGCTGGTGTCGGCTGCTGGACCATCACCACCACCGGCCGGCACGTCACGAACACTACCACCACCACTGGTGCCGCGTCACCACCGTGACGAGCTCGGCCGTCGGTCCTGCCGCCACACCTCGCGGACGCCGTCCGTACCGGCGCCGGCGCCCCAGCCTCTGCCCGGCCGCAGCCGCGGCCGCTCTGACCCTGGCCGGCCCCCGGGCGGTCACGTGACCCGGCGTGGCAGGCGCGGTGCCGGCGCCAGGCGCCGGGGGTGCAGGGGCGGCCGTGACTGGCGGCGGTCTGGTCCTGGCGGCCAACGACGGAACATTCTGGCTGGGATGATCAACATCCAGTCTCTGCTACCCAAGACCGTCTCTCTGCAACATGAGTACCTGATGAGACATCACTACGATTTCTGTGTAATCACCGAGACTTGGCTTCGGTCCGCCACTGCGACCCGGCTCATCACATTCCCCGGTTACGCCCTTCACCGGGCCGACCGGCCGGGGGACGCGGGGTACGGTGGCGTGGCGGTGCTGATCCGTGACAGCTACGCGGCCTCTGTCATCCCCCAGCCGGCGCCAGACTGCGCAGACTGTCGGCTGGAGTCGCTGTGGATGCGAGTTAAGCCCGAGTCCGGATCCCACTTCTGCGTCGCCGCTGTCTACCGTCCTCCGCGCCGTACAGTGGCTGCCGTCCATGCGGACCTCACCGAACTGGAGATGCAGTTTCAACGTGTTTTACTGAGGTATCCGGGACCTGTTTTTATTATGGGTGACCTGAACTGCAACCTACTTGACACCTCAGGGAGTGTTGGGAAAGACCGTCTGTTGGACATGCTCAGTTCATTTAATTTGACACAATTTGTTCATCAACCGACCTACTCGTCCGGCTCTCTCTTAGACGTAGTAATTTGTAATTCCGGTGACATGGTATAGCGTGTGGGAGTTTTGAATTGCGCTTTTAGCCCTCACTGTTTCATTCGTGTGCTTTTACGTGTGCCGAAGTGCCGTAAGAAATCTCGCCGCATTCGCACTCGGCTTTTAAAGAGCATTGATCACTTTAGTTTACTGCATGACTTGCATCTCGTTGACTGGTCCGGTGTTTTTAGCTGCCCGTCCGTTTATGACATGTGGTCTTATATTTCTCACCGGCTGCTACGTGTGCTCGATCGTCACGCGCCTCTCAGGTTTACCTGTCTGAGAAACCCTGACGCGCCGCCTGTCACCCCGGCGACCTTGACTTTAATGGCCGAGCGGAGGGGCGTGTTGCGCCGCGAGGGACGGTCGCCGGCCTTCCGCGAGCTGGACAGGGTGCTGAGGTCGGCGATCAGGCGAGACTGCAGGACCGGTATTGAGGAGCGGCTGCGCACCCAGGGGAGCAGCTCCCTCTACCGCGTCATCCGCCCGCTGATCGCCAGTAAGCGGAGTGACACCGCCCGTCTGCCCTCGGCCACACCGGACGAGATGAATGATTTCTTCGTGAACGTGGGCCCACGCGTGGCGGCCAGCCTAGCTAGCGCCGGGGTGACCCCCGACGTTCAGTGCCGCCTGCCGCGCGTCGGTGCCTGTGGTTTCAGGGTCGCCGGAGTGACGCTAGGTGAGCTGCGGGAGGTAGTGTTCTCCATGAAGCGATCTGGTGCGTGTGGTGCTGATGGCATCTGTATCCGTATCCTTCTCCTCTGTTTTGACGCCATCGGCCCTATCCTACTCCATGTTGTCAATACCTGCCTCATCTCCTGTGATTATCCCGATTCTTGGAAGCACTCCCTGGTCCATCCTATCCATAAATCTGGCGATCCTGACTTAGTTTCAAATTACCGGCCTATTTCCATCATTCCTTCCATGGCCAAAGTTGTCGAGCGCCTGGTGCAGCGGCAACTTTCCTTCTATATGTCCGACAATCACCTTCTATCCTCATCCCAACACGGCTTTCGCCCCCATCACTCTACCGAAACCGCTCTTCTTTCTGTCACTAACCATGTTTTTTCTAACATGGACCGAAGCCGTGTCTCTCTTCTGTGCCTTCTCGACCTCAGTAAATGTTTTGATGTCATTCCTCATTCTCTACTCCTATCCAAACTTCAGCTCCACGGCGTAGACCCGGCCTGGTTTACCTGCTATCTTTCCGGTCATACTCAGTCCATCTGTCTCACTTCTCCTTCCGGTGACAGAGTCGTTTCAAAACCTCTTCCCAACACCATGGGAGTCTTCCAAGGGTCAGTCCTAGGTCCCCTGTTATTCACTATCTTCGCCAACGACCTCAGCCTGCACGCGCCGGACGCTCATGTGACCCAGTACGCTGACGATACCCAAATCCTTATGTCCGACACCAAGCACAACCTTCCTGCACTTATCCTACGCATGGAGTCTACCTTATCTTCCCTAGCATCGTGGTTCCATGCCCACGGACTTAAACTCAACACATCCAAAACGGAAATCCTTCTCCTTGGCACCCGTCAGAACACCCGCGACCTCTCCCCTGTCAGCGTGCGGGTCGGTGGTGAGACCGTGAAGGAGAGCCGGTGCGTTAAGAACCTAGGCGTCACGTTCGACCGTCACCTCAGCTGGGACGCGCACGTTAGTGACGTGGTGCACAAATGCATCGGCCTCCTGATCGGTCTCCGCCACCTGAGGGCCTTCCTCCCGCGGCGCGCCATGCTGTCAGTGGTGCAGGCCTTGGTCATCTCGCGCGTGAGATACTGTCTTCCGGTGTGCGGAAACGGCTCGGTCTCAAACGACGACAGACTTATGAAAGTCGTGAATTTTGCCACCCGAGTCGTGACAGGGCTCCGTAAGTTTGACCACGTGTCTCGCGCGCGGGGTGACCTGGGCCTGCTCACAGCTCATGAGATGTACCATCTTCAGGTGGCCATTCTTGCCCACAAGATGTGTGTACTTGGCGAGCCCACGGAACTCGCTACTCAGTGTGTGACGTATGCTGACTCACGAGCGGGTGATCGTACCACCCGGCAGGACCGGCTGCTGCGGCCGCCCCCCGATGAGAACGGCGGCAGGCAAGCGATCGTTTTTATGTCAGGCAACATCTGTGCTCAATGCTATGCCCGGCGACGCGATGCGATTGACGCCAGCAGCATTTAAACGAGCCGCAAAGACGCATGTACGTAATGCGTGACCAGCGAGTCAGTACGCGGAATATGTGACACTTGTAAATATCAGTATGTGTGCGGTGTGCGTGTGCTTGTATGTAAGTACCTTGACTTAATCCATCTGTTCTAACTTCATGACAATGACACGTAATAGCCACGCTTGTTGTGGAGTGTTCAGCTGATGTCAAATAAATAAATAAGTGCCGTTGTCGTGCACAAGGGCCTTAAACAGCCCACTCCACCTGGGACACTCTAGAGGGGAGCCATCAAACTTATCCAGCGTAATCCTCGGGAGCGCTGGGGGTCCTCTGAAATCGCCGCGTCCACTGGGAAGAGCCGTGATCCAGCTGGTCCTGTCATTAGGGTCGGCTACCTCGGAGGCTCGTCGGAGCCTCGCAGCGGGCTCGCGATGCGGCGAGTATTCGCCGTCAACCTCTCCCCCCCCCCCCCCCCGCTGCTCCATTATGTTTCAGAAGCCATGACCAGCTCCTCCCGGCAGTCTTCGTCTTCTCCGATCAACTGCTGTGACCCCAACTCTTCTTCAATAAGCCGCAGCTCCAGGGCATCTACCGACGCTGCGTCAGCAGCCTTACGGGCTTCCCCCCGAGCCTCATCCAGCGCCCACTGTCCCTCAGCCTCGCCCGCCCCCGACACTGCTGTTTTACGAGCTTCAGCCGCACGCTCCGCTTCTTCTACGGTCCACTTACTTAGCCTGCGCTGCTTTCAACTGAGAGACCTGCGCTCTCCTCCGCGCTGAACTCACGGTGGACGTCGCGGTCGATTCGGCTCTGCGCCTGGTCTTGACACTGCTATGAGTTTTTAAGACATTTTGCGTTAATCGAAGTAAAAACTGCATGAAGACAAAAAGACATCACGTTAATCGAAATGGAACTGCAGCTTACGTTAGGTGCTTCTTTACGCTACTGGCCTTCATCCGGTCCGGGAGACCAAAATGTTACAGCGCTAACACTAAATTAATGTTATTAAGATAGTCTTTTCGTGATCCGCCAGCCATTTCGGTTTTCAAGTTCGAATTAAAGGTTTATTCTATTCAATCGTAGTATTCAAATAAGGGTGTGATCGGCAACACGACGAATTCGCTCTCCGACGAATCCAACGAATTCGCTCTCCGACGAATTCGCTGTCTCGTGCGTTCTGTAACAACACAATTCTCCGCCGGTTTTGTCACTGCTGCGCCGTGTCATGGCTTGTGTAGTATTGGGCCTTGGTTTGTGTGGTTATTTTACTTGTTTCCAGAAATCACGGCACTTTGAACTTTGTCAGTGCTCAGCAACACTGCAGTCAATACAGCAATACTGCAGATCACGTTATGGCACACTGCAAAAGAAATTAGCCCTCCCGACGACTGGTTTGGAAATTAGCGCTCCGACAGAGCGAATACGTCGGGCGAATTCGCTCGTTTGCAGATTCGTCGTGTTGCCGAACACAAACTGAGCGAATATTCGGCGTCCGACGAATCGCCGACGAATTCGTCGTGATTACGGCGAATTCGTCGTGTTGCCGATCGCACCCCAAGTCACACCAAGCTCTCCATTCCAAACCAGAATCACTCGACAAATTGCCAACAATAAACATTTTCACGCGATTAATGTCTCGTGCTATTTACACACTGTCGAGACACTGTCGTTTTCGAAACGACAGCCCCAAATACCAAAGGCCGAGCAACGTGCGTGGTCCGGAATTAGATGTTATTTCCATAACATGCTTGCTGGAACTGATTGCTATATTTAAGGTGTAAGTTGAAGTGTTTATTAGAAGCTTATTTACGAGAAGTGTAGTTAACTGGAGTGATAAAGGAATCTTCTCACATCAACATTGAGGAGCAAATTCGCAGCAACTTCAGTTGGTGAGATCATGAATTTGCCTTAGGAACATTGCAAATAATTTTGCTAATATATCTTTGCTGTTATTGGAACGCAACCAAGTGATAAGCACAGGTGTGTGTACCAGTGCCATTCCTTTGATTTGTTCTTCTTCATTTGATGTAGGACTTGCCACTGGATTAAACCATCCATTTGGGGACAGCACCAAACCAAACTTGCATCTGCCTGCACACTGTTCATGAACTGTTGACACAAATTTTAAATGACATATTTCCGACTTCATGCTTTACAAAAAAATAATGGCACAGTATTGGATGAAAATACTTATCCCGCACAGCTAAAGCCGGAAAATTGTTGAGAATGGTTGTTTTATTTAAATGATTTCTGCTAAGTTGATGTCTCATAATTTTAACTTTGCAGAATGGGGCAACATTTGTGTTAGGAAGATTTGAAGAGCATAAGCAAAACAAACCACCCTTTAAACCATAACAATGAGAGATGGAAGGATTACAAAACCTGTACAATTTTTGGACTGTCCAATTTGGAGAAAGGAATGTTATTCATAAAGCAAATGTTCAAAGTCAGAAACAAAGTGAACTAGCTTATTAAAATAAAGTGCAATTTGGGTACAAAATATGAGCTATAACATTGACTGTAATGCCTCCTCACTGTGGCCAAACCATCCACATTCCTGATTCCCGCCTGACATAAGAACAGTCAATCCCATTTCATAGGAAATCTTAGTTATTATCATGGGTACTTGTGAATTATTTATGGTATCTCTGGAGTTATCCAATATTGGTAGGTAGGTACATACATGCTAACAATAATACTAGATTTGCCATGGTATCAGTTTTTACATGACCACAACAGTATTTGCTCAACTTTGGTCCAGTTTTATGTAAGATCTCTAATATGATTTTTTGTTGTAACATTGCTGTCTCTGTGAGTTAACTTGTTGGTGTGTTCATATCTCTGGAAAATCAAGATGTTTAAACATTTCTGGAAAATATCAATTACAACTTCTAATGCATCTTGAATACCTGAGCACATCTAACTTAGGATTCTAAAAACAACAAGTTTCGGGATCCCATTTTGATGTCGCGTATTGTTACAGATTGTGTGCTCTGAAAGTGTGTTGGTGACAGCCTAGACATTTTTTGCACCTCTGCATGGCTGCTCAGGCCGACCCGAAAAAACACATTCTGCCAGCTACCCGGAATTGCGCGATCGGGTGGTAGGGGCCAGGGCCTGCGCAACAACCTATATGTTTAGTGCTGGGCCTGACCTCCATCCACACGACATGAAGTTACAACCCGTCAGCTAAGGAACGCTAACAGCATAACACTACCATCAAACCGCCTGACTTCCTTTAAGAATTCCTTCTTCCCTCGCACTATCCGACATTGGAACAGACTTCCAGAAGAAGAAGAACAGCCTTCCAGATCCATGCCAAGTACCCGTTCCTTCAAACAAGCAGTTGCTCAGATGTATGATTTGACCAAACCCCCAATATACTTCAGTTATGGATATAAAATTAATAATATACTCCATACCAGGCTCAGGCTTGGCATGTCCAGCCTAAATGCTCATTTATTTCAGATACATTCGTCACAAACTAACAGTCCAAATTGCAGCTGTGGACAAACTGCTGAAACAGTTCAGCATTTTTTCTTCTTCTGTCCTCAATACAACTTTCCCAGAGTTGAGTTAGAAATAACATTACAAAACTTAATTGCAGATTACAGCCAGTTAAAAAACAATCACAAATTAGTTATAATTTTGCACGGTCATACTCTGAATAACGCTGCTGGTCTGGCTGTGGCTACAGCCGTGCAAAGATATATTAAGCATACCAAACGCTTTGAACGGTAAACCGCGACGCAGCCTTGGTGCATCGGCCTGAGGTAGTGCTGCTATAATAAGGTCGGCGGGGAGGGGGGCGGTCGTCGCGTTTGCGGGGGTTGTGTGTGAGTGTGTACATGTATGTTCGTGAGTCGGGAAATGGTGCCTAGTCATAAGCGCTGAAAGTGCTTTTGCACCTTTCCCTCACATCATTCTTTGTTTCTTGCTTTTGTTAAATAAATCAACATCAACATCAACATCAACCTCGGAAATCGATCCATTCAAAAGGTTCGGACTATTTTTTTTAAAAAAAATCATTGGCCTTCCATCTTAACCCGAAATTCGAAATATGTTGTGTATCTAAGTTACAGTACAGAACTCGCTGGAAATAAACGGAAATTAATATCTTTGGTCTCGTCGTTCTAGGAAATGTCTGCAACTCGCGCTGCACGCTCGTGCGGTTATTTCGTGTTTTTTGTTGGGGGGGAGGCCGCTTCGGTCCGCTCGGACCATTGCGCAATGCGCAGCCATGGGATGAAGGAGAAGGGGTAAAGTGGTCTAAACGGAACGCCGACCGGGCAACCGTCAATGGACTTACAGGACCCTTCCCCGCAGGGCGAAGCTGAGAAGAAGGGCCAAAGCCATGAAGGCAGCCACCACTCCCGGGGGCGGCTCGGGGCCACCACATGCCCGGTGGCCAGCGACCACCAGACTCGGGGTAACGTGGGCATTACAGAAGATATAGGACCGGCAGTCGGAGGATACAAAGGGATCTGGTTATTTCGTAAAACGACTCAGGCTCCTGAACTATTACGATTATGACTGTTGCCATTTGTAAACCCTAAAGGTACGACAAGCTAAAACTCGAAAAAAATTACCGCAGAAGACATATACTCTTCTGGACGAATCACGCCTTAGAAACTCTGATTTGGGTTCTCACATCCTATAACTCTCCATTGTACTTACCTTATACAAATATTCTTACCACCGCGCAGAAAATGCCGCTGATGCGGCAATTTCAGTCATAATGTGCATAGTCGTGACATCACAACTAGAGCCCTTCATGGAATGGGAATCCCCATGGAATCCATAGAACGGGATGGAAATGGGTGGGAATGGGGCCAATTTTGGGAATGTAACGGGCTGGAACGGGTTTGGGATGGACCACATAATGTTTCAGCACCACAATAAGTGAAATATGCTGAAACGGGTGGGAATGGGAGCCCATGAATTATGAATTCGGATTGGAACGGGTTTGGGTCTGGCTGAATGGGCTGGAACGGGATGGGGCTGAAAAAGTGTCCCATGAAGGGCTCCAATCACAACTACAAGCACCATGATGTTAATGGTTTTAGTTTTAATATTTTTTAATTGATTTCGAATGTCTATTTTTTTATATTTACATTGTGAAAAGTTATCCTTGTTTTATGAACCTAATATATTGGTACCTTACAAAATTGTCCCCCATCCCATTGTTATGCGATTTGTTTATTTCCAGTGTCATCTAGTCTGAAGGTTCCTGTTGGAAACTTCGTCTGTGAGTTGCCTAAACTTAAATTAAATTCTTCAAACCTTTCGTCAGAGAATTCTTAAAGGGAAATATTAACCTTTTTATCTTTTTCTGCATTATCTTAAGCAACATGTATGGTATTAAATTCATCGAGTCTCAATGTAAAAATGAAATCACAAATTTTATATTTCGAAAAAAATGAGGGAGACATGAAAAAAAATGAGGATCACAATGACAAAAAACAAGTATATATACTTCTTTCGGAGTTCATGGTCGGTGTTTTCTCTTTTATTGGAAGCGCGACATATTTTTTCGCTATATATTTACGCTTTTCTTTCAATCTGTTCAACGTTGAATAACTCTCGTTGAATTACCGCTCAACAAATCGCATATACGTCGTCGTAGGGGGATAAGTTAATCCGCCAAATGCATCACGGTTTTCTGAAATGTTTATTGATTGATTATGGGGAAATGGTTCAGATAATTGTTTCATGTGTGCGTTGTAATGTATCGAATACCTGAATGATGAAAATGCATGGGATTTTTTAATGAGTCGAGAACACTGAATAGGTGGCCGTCCGGAGCCAAACTAAACTGTCCATTTCAACGCACTTCTTGTCAAATGCATGTTGATTGATCATACAAGTTTGGTACATATTCGCAAAAGATAGAGTGCAGGAAACATATTACATACCGTTATGATAAATATGATAAATAACAATGCGTAGGCAGGCTAATTTTAGGTCGGACAGTGAATTCGTTAAAGAGTACTTGGTGAGCACCGACCGCTAGCCATAAGCGTGGAACGTTTATTAACTTTAACTTGAAATATCTTTCGGTAGGAATATTTATATGCAAAATGCGATAAATTTACAATATATTTTGGTCTCGTCTGTCGATTTCAAGTAATAACTCCATTTTGGTAAGAAAGGGTGAATATTTCCCTTTAAGAAAAGCTACGTGAATACCGAATTTCCGTAAGAATACCGACGTGAATACGGAGGTTCTTAATTATCCAGACAGTTCGTAAGAAAAGTCGTAAGATTGTCACCGCGAATACCAAAATCTTCTTGAGAAAGAAAATCCACTTACGAAGTCGACGTGAATACGGCTCCTGGACATATAAAATACGACCGCTGGACATATAAAATACGGCCCTTTACATATAAAATCGAAGAGATTACCGGGAACAGACACGGAAAATGGATGATAAATGATGTTTTTCGTCAATAGATTGACAACCGTTTAGTCAATAATAATATTTCCATTGTAAAAAAACTCTAAAATCCTACCTTAGCTGAAGCTCCTTCTCAAGAAATGTAATCATGTCACCATGAAATCCAATTTTTTTCAGTGCTCCCTTATTTGCAGCATCATAGATGACATCACCACTGGCCTGGGAAAACAGTACATCAAACGTCAACCACACAAACCCTACCGAAATGCATTGAGCTAAAGCTGCACCGTGCATTTGTTTATTACGTGCTGGTTATTCATTATGAAACACACAGCAATCATTGTCTGCTGCGAACATTGTACACGATTTTGTGCGCTATTGGCTGTTGCCTTACATTTGTTGTGGCGAACCGCACGGTCCTGCCTTGAAAGGAAATCGGGCCGTTAGCCCTCTTCCAACGAAGACGGAGGCCAGTGGCTGCAGACCAATGTCCTTTCGTCTCAATCAGGGACCGTTGATGGTTTGGAAAAGTCCACACCTCGGTAAGATCGGCTGTGCAGTTGTTCTGAAACAAGCACGGAAAGATGACTGATCAGGGGAAAGGGTAATCAAAAAGCACGGAAAGATGACTGATCAGAGGAAAGGGTAATCTGAAAACAGCACGGAAAGATGACTGATCAGGGGAAAGAGTAATCAAAAAGCACGGAAGATGACTGATCAGGGGAAAGGGTAACCTGAAAACAGCACATGACGTTATGGGGAAGAAATTCTCTGTTCTGTATGTCTAGTGGTTTATTCCATATTTGTTACTTATATTTATTAAGTTTGTTTATGACTGATAATGTAATGTTGGTTAGTTGCTGAGCAAACATAGTAGAAGGTAAGTTTTTTTTAATCATGTAAAACCAATATTTATGGTTTGTGAATAAATAAATACTTGCAATACAACATTCAAGTGGATAACATAAAACGACATTGAGGAACAATCGCATACGGCAATTTGTACAGTAACGGCCAGCTAATTTATCATTTACAACACAAACACGCCACAGGCCACAGCGCTACACAGTGCCACTTTGATGGAGTTCCGGGGTCCCGGGCCACACCACACAGGTCCCCGGAATTCTGAACCGCATCACACAGGTCCCCGGAATTCTGAACCGCATCACACAGGATCCCGCAATTCTGGACCGCATCACAAAGGATTCCGGAGTTCTGAACCGCATCACACTGGGTCCCGGAATTCCGAACCGCATCACACAGGATCCCGCAATTCTGGACCGCATCAGACAGGATCCCGCAATTCTGGACCGCATCAGACAGGGTCCCGCAATTCTGGACCGCATCAGACAGGATCCCGCAATTCTGGACCGCATCAGACAGGATCCCGCAATTCTGGACCGCATCAGACAGGGTCCCGCAATTCTGGACCGCATCAGACAGGGTCCCGCAATTCTGGACCGCATCAGACAGGATCCCGCAATTCTGGACCGCATCAGACAGGATCCCGCAATTCTGGACCGCATCAGACAGGGTCCCGCAATTCTGGACCGCATCAGACAGGATCCCGCAATTCTGGACCGCATCAGACAGGGTCCCGCAATTCTGGACCGCATCAGACAGGATCCCGCAATTCTGGACCGCATCAGACAGGGTCCTGCAATTCTGGACCGCATCAGACAGGGTCCCGCAATTCTGGACCGCATCAGACAGGATCCCGCAATTCTGGACCGCATCAGACAGGGTCCCGCAATTCTGGACCGCATCAGACAGGGTCCCGGAATTCTGGGCCGCATCACACTGGGTCCCGGAATTTTGGGCCGCATCACACAGGGTCCCGGAATTGCGGACTCGGCACCCACCGGGCGCAGCTGAGCGTGCAGCCAGCTTATGTCGGCCGGTAGCTGGGTCGGTGGTGTGCCGCGGCCTCTGGACACTGTCAGCAGCCTCTCACTGGTCCTCATCCGCTGCAGCACCGCCCGCAGCCGGCCGGCCGGCACGAGGACGGCTACCGTCAGTCCTCGGAGGACGGCTTCCTCCTGCGAGGACTGCCACACGCTGTGCAGGTGGCTGCAGGTGAGGCGAACGGCGCGGCGGCCGCCGGCGAGAAGACGCCACGCGGCCAGACGGCACAGGGACCGAGTCAGGGCCAGGTCTGCGGACAGACAGACAGAGAGACACGTCAGATGGACCGGGACAGAGCCAGGTCTGCGGACAGACAGACAGACAGACACGTCAGATGGACCGGGACAGAGCCAGGTCTGCGGACAGACAGACAGACACGTCAGATGGACCGGGACAGCGCTAGGTCTGCGGACAGACAGACACGTCAGATGGACCGGGTCAGGGCCAGGTCTGCGGACAGACAGACATACAGACACGTCAGATGGACTGGGACAGAGCCAGGTCTGGAGACAGACAGACAGACAGACAGACAAACTTAAGAGATGTATGTTTGTGAGTAGGTTTCATTACGAAATGTGTATTCTATTAGGAAGTGAAAAGAGACGAATAATGTGCTTCATATGAGAACATTTTGGGAACACGAGTCAGGTGGGATATGTGATGGAAATCAAAAACGTTTTTCAACTTGTTGCGCTTGTTGCGAAAGCGAAAGTATTACTGCCAGGCTCCACTACGTGCTTTTGCAATTTATCGCTTCACTTTTGCGTTTAATCAGGTCGACTTTGTGTTTTCTCACGTCCATAAAAATGTTAACTTGTTGTCAATACACAGTGCAGTCCCCACTGAACGAAATGAGAACGTGAATAAACGAAAAAGTGCATAATTGGTACGGTAAATCCCAAAATTGAAACGCAAAGTCGCAAAATTGTAACCAGAGAACGCAGGATCGACACACCGAAACGGACAAAAATGAGAAAATATAAAAATGAGAACATGTTGATCAGTTGGAAAGTTTTTGCACTTTTATAGTTCGGTGTGCTCATCATGCCACCTTTCAAGTGATTTGTGGCTGTGTTTCAAGCGGTTTTAACTTGACTTCATGAATGTTAAGTTAAAGTCACAAGTGAGAGGAAGCTGGTGAGTTTAAAAGTGATCTGTGTTTTCCTAATATCCATTAAATGAACTGTGGACAGACAAGTGGGGGCATTCCACAGTAAGACAACCGGTATGTGCCGTCCGACCATTTTAATTTTCTTGAAAAGTTATGCATTGGGAGTTTCAAGTGTGGGGAATTAATTGGTGGCGCCCCCCCCCCCCCCACAACAACATATATATATATATATATATATATATATATATATATATATATATATATATATATATATATATATATATATATATATATATATATATATATGTATATATATATATATATATATATATATATATATATATATATATATATATATATATATATATATATATATATATATATATATATATATATATATATATATATATATATATATATATATATATATATATATATATATATATATATATATATATATATATATATATATATATATATATATATATATATATATATATATATATATATATATATATATATATATATATATATATATATATATATATATATATATATATATATATATATATATATATATATATATATATATATATATATAT